>JARFIW010000206.1:0-157763 GCA_036346225.1 Platerodrilus igneus
AAATTTTTTTTTCGAATTTGCTTAGGACACATTAAGAAAGTAAAAATTTTTTTAACTTCTTAAGACCTGCGCTCTGGAAACTTGTTACGCCGTTAGTTTTGGTGTTTCTAAATTACTCATACCATTTGTAGAAAAGTGTTCGCCCGGTTTACAAATTTTTCTGAAATTGCGTAGGACACATCAAGAAAATTATAAAAATTTTCTTTGTCTCTGTGAACCTGCGCGCCTTGAGTCTGGTTGGTGGCTGTGTAAGTGAACCACAATAACCCGTACCTTTTGTAGAAACGTGTTCGCCCCGGTTCACAAATCTTTTCGAATTTGTTTAAGCATACATCAAGAAAATTAAAAGACTTTCTTTTAGTTTCTGTAAGACCTGCGCTATTGAAACTTGTGTGTTAAATAAAGACATACGTGAACACCTTCATCTGAGGAAACGACAGAGAAGAGTATGTGTCCGTATGTTTTGAACTTTATACTTAACAGGCTAACCTTTGGCAAAATTATGCCTTTTCTTTAAAATAGAATACCTTTCTTAGTTTTTTGTAATGGAATATATTTTTTTAAGTTTTAAAAGCTTGACGGAAACTTCCGAATTGAATATTTATTGGGTATTTATGAACTAGATGCTATATTGACTTAAAATTTTTAACTTAATTCATACGAATACAAGTGACGACTTTTTCATGGTTTGGCTATACCTCTTGTAAAAACGTGTTCGATCCGGTACACAAATTTTTTTTTTCGAATTTGCTTAAGGACACATTAAGAAAGTAAAAATTTTTGTTTTAACTTCTTTAAGACCTGCGCTCTGGAAACTTGTTACGCCGTTAGTTTTGGTGTTTCTAAATTACTCATACCATTTGTAGAAAAGTGTTCGACCCGGTTTACAAATTTATTCTGAAATTGCGTAAGGACACATCAAGAAAATTATAAAAAAATTTTCTTTGTCTCTGTCGAACCTGCGCGCCTTGAGTCTGGTTAGGTGGCTAGTGTAAGTGAACCACAATAACCCGTACCTTTTGTAGAAACGTGTTCGCCCCGGTTCACAAATCTTTTCGAATTTGTTTAAGCATACATCAAGAAAATTAAAAGACTTTCTTTTTAGTTTCTGTAAGACCTGCGCTATTGAAACTTGTGTGTTAAATAAAGACATACGTGAACACCTTCATCTGAGGAAACGACAGAGAAGAGTATGTGTCCGTATGCTTTGAACTTTATACTTAACAGGCTAACCTTTGGCAAAATTATGCCTTTTCTTTAAAATAGAATACCTTTCTTAGTTTTTTGTAATGGAATATATTTTTTTAAGTTTTAAAAGCTTGACGGAAATTTCCGAATTGAATATTTATTGGGTATTTATGAACTAGATGCTATATTGACTTAAAATTTTTAACTTAATTCATACGAATACAAGTGACGACTTTTTCATGGTTTGGCTATACCTCTTGTAAAAACGTGTTCGATCCGGTACACAATTTTTTTTTTTCGAATTTGCTTAAGGACACATTAAGAAAGTAAAAAATTTTTTTTTTAACTTCTTTAAGACCTGCGCTCTGGAAACTTGTTACGCCGTTAGTTTTGGTGTTTCTAAATTACTCATACCATTTGTAGAAACGTGTTCGGCCCGGTTTACAATTTTTTTCTGAAATTGCGTAGGGACACATCAAGAAAATTATAAAGAAATTTTCTTTGTTTCTGTAGAACCTGCGCGTCTTGAGTCTGGTTAGGTGGCTAGTGTAAGTGAACCACAATAACCCGTACCTTTTGTAGAAACGTGTTCGCCCCGGTTCACAAATCTTTTCGAATTTGTTTAAGCATACATCAAGAAAATTAAAAGACTTTCTTTTTAGTTTCTGTAAGACCTGCGCTATTGAAACTTGTGTGTTAAATAAAGACATACGTGAACACCTTCATCTGAGGAAACGACAGAGAAGAGTATGTGTCCGTATGCTTTGAACTTTATACTTAACAGGCTAACCTTTGGCAAAATTATGCCTTTTCTTTAAAATAGAATACCTTTCTTAGTTTTTTGTAATGGAATATTTTTTTAAGTTTTAAAAGCTTGACGGAAATTTCCGAATTGAATATTTATTGGGTATTTATGAACTAGATGCTATATTGACTTAAAATTTTTAACTTAATTCATACGAATACAAGTTACGACTTTTTCATGGTTTGGCTATACCTCTTGTAAAAACGTGTTCGATCCGGTACACAATTTTTTTTTTTCGAATTTGCTTAAGGACACATTAAGAAAGTAAAAAATTTTTTTTTTAACTTCTTTAAGACCTGCGCTCTGGAAACTTGTTACGCCGTTAGTTTTGGTGTTTCTAAATTACTCATACCATTTGTAGAAACGTGTTCGGCCCGGTTTACAATTTTTTTCTGAAATTGCGTAAGGACACATCAAGAAAATTATAAAAATTTTCTTTGTCTTCTGTAGAACCTGCGCGTCTTGAGTCTGGTTAGGTGGCTAGTGTAAGTGAACCACAATAACCCGTACCTTTTGTAGAAACGTGTTCGCCCCGGTTCACAAATCTTTTCGAATTTGTTTAAGCATACATCAAGAAAATTAAAAGACTTTCTTTTTAGTTTCTGTAAGACCTGCGCTATTGAAACTTGTGTGTTAAATAAAGACATACATGAACACCATCATCTGAGGAAACGACAGAGAAGAGTATGTGTCCGTATGTTTTGAACTTTATACTTAACAGGCTAACCTTTGGCAAAATTATGCCTTTTCTTTAAAATAGAATACCTTTCTTAGTTTTTTGTAATGGAATATATTTTTTTAAGTTTTAAAAGCTTGACGGAAATTTCCGAATTGAATATTTATTGGGTATTTATGAACTAGATGCTATATTGACTTAAAATTTTTAACTTAATTCATACGAATACAAGTGACGACTTTTTCATGGTTTGGCTATACCTCTTGTAAAAACGTGTTCGATCCGGTACACAATTTTTTTTCGAATTTGCTTAAGGACACATTAAGAAAGTAAAAAATTTTTTTTTTAACTTCTTTAAGACCTGCGCTCTGGAAACTTGTTACGCCGTTAGTTTTGGTGTTTCTAAATTACTCATACCATTTGTAGAAACGTGTTCGGCCCGGTTTACAATTTTTTTCTGAAATTGCGTAAGGACACATCAAGAAAATTATAAAGAATTTTTCTTTGTTTCTGTAGAACCTGCGCGTCTTGAGTCTGGTTAGGTGGCTAGTGTAAGTGAACCACAATAACCCGTACCTTTTGTAGAAACGTGTTCGCCCCGGTTCACAAATCTTTTCGAATTTGTTTAAGCATACATCAAGAAAATTAAAGACTTTCTTTTTAGTTTCTGTAAGACCTGCGCTATTGAAACTTGTGTTTTAAATAAAGACATACATGAACACCTTCATCTGAGGAAACGACAGAGAAGAGTATGTGTCCGTATGTTTTGAACTTTATACTTAACAGGCTAACCTTTGGCAAAATTATGCCTTTTCTTTAAAATAGAATACCTTTCTTAGTTTTTGTAATTGGAATATATTTTTTTAAGTTTTAAAAGCTTGACGGAAATTTCCGAATTGAATATTTATTGGGTATTTATGAACTAGATGCTATATTGACTTAAAATTTTTAACTTAATTCATACGAATACAAGTGACGACTTTTTCATGGTTTGGCTATACCTCTTGTAAAAACGTGTTCGATCCGGTACACAATTTTTTTTTTTCGAATTTGCTTAAGGACACATTAAGAAAGTAAAAAATTTTTTTTTTAACTTCTTTAAGACCTGCACTCTGGAAACTTGTTACGCCGTTAGTTTTGGTGTTTCTAAATTACTCATACCATTTGTAGAAAAGTGTTCGACCCGGTTTACAAATTTTTCTGAAATTGCGTAAGGACACATCAAGAAAATTATAAAAATTTTCTTTGTCTCTGTAGAACCTGCGCCCCTTGAGTTTGGTTAGGTGGCTAGTGTAAGTGAACCACAATAACCCGTACCTTTTGTAGAAACGTGTTCGCCCCGGTTCACAAATCTTTTCGAATTTGTTTAAGCATACATCAAGAAAATTAAAGACTTTCTTTTTAGTTTCTGTAAGACCTGCGCTATTGAAACTTGTGTGTTAAATAAAGACATACGTGAACACCTTCATCTGAGGAAACGACAGAGAAGAGTATGTGTCCGTATGTTTTGAACTTTATACTTAACAGGCTAACCTTTGGCAAAATTATGCCTTTTCTTTAAAATAGAATACCTTTCTTAGTTTTTTGTAATGGAATATATTTTTTTAAGTTTTAAAAGCTTGACGGAAATTTCCGAATTGAATATTTATTGGGTATTTATGAACTAGATGCTATATTGACTTAAAATTTTTAACTTAATTCATACGAATACAAGTGACGACTTTTTCATGGTTTGGCTATACCTCTTGTAAAAACGTGTTCGATCCGGTACACAAATTTTTTTTTTCGAATTTGCTTAAGGACACATTAAGAAAGTAAAAATTTTTTAACTTCTTTAAGACCTGCGCTCTGGAAACTTGTTACGCCGTTAGTTTTGGTGTTTCTAAATTACTCATACCATTTGTAGAAACGTGTTCGGCCCGGTTTACAATTTTTTTCTGAAATTGCGTAAGGACACATCAAGAAAATTATAAAGAAATTTTCTTTGTTTCTGTAGAACCTGCGCGTCTTGAGTCTGGTTAGGTGGCTAGTGTAAGTGAACCACAATAACCCGTACCTTTTGTAGAAACGTGTTCGCCCCGGTTCACAAATCTTTTCGAATTTGTTTAAGCATACATCAAGAAAATTAAAAGACTTTCTTTTTAGTTTCTGTAAGACCTGCGCTATTGAAACTTGTGTTTTAAATAAAGACATACATGAACACCTTCATCTGAGGAAACGACAGAGAAGAGTATGTGTCCGTATGTTTTGAACTTTATACTTAACAGGCTAACCTTTGGCAAAATTATGCCTTTTCTTTAAAATAGAATATCTTTCTTAGTTTTTTGTATTGGAATATATTTTTTTAAGTTTTAAAAGCTTGACGGAAACTTCCGAATTGAATATTTATTGGGTATTTATGAACTAGATGCTATATTGACTTAAAATTTTTAACTTAAATCATACGAATACAAGTGACGACTTTTTCATGGTTTGGCTATACCTCTTGTAAAAACGTGTTCGATCCGGTACACAATTTTTTTTTTCGAATTTGCTTAAGGACACATTAAGAAAGTAAAAAATTTTTTTTTTAACTTCTTTAAGACCTGCGCTCTGGAAACTTGTTACGCCGTTAGTTTTGGTGTTTCTAAATTACTCATACCATTTGTAGAAAGGTTCGGCCCGGTTTACAAATTTTTCTGAAATTGCGTAAGGACACATCAAGAAAATTATAAAAAATTTTCTTTGTTTCTGTAGAACCTGCGCGCTTGAGTCTGGTTAGGTGGCTAGTGTAAGTGAACCACAATAACCCGTACCTTTTGTAGAAACGTGTTCGCCCCGGTTCACAAATCTTTTCGAATTTGTTTAAGCATACATCAAGAAAATTAAAGACTTTCTTTTAGTTTCTGTAAGACCTGCGCTATTGAAACTTGTGTTTTAAATAAAGACATACATGAACACCATCATCTGAGGAAACGACAGAGAAGAGAATGTGTCCGTATGTTTTGAACTTTATACTTAACAGGCTAACCTTTAGCAAAATTATGCCTTTTCTTTAAAATAGAATATCTTTCTTAGTTTTTGTAATTGGAATATATTTTTTAAGTTTAAGAAGCTTGACGGAAACTTCCGAATTGAATATTTATTGGGTATTTATGAACTAGATGCTATATTGACTTAAAATTTTTAACTTAAATCATACGAATACAAGTGACGACTTTTCATGGTTTGGCTATACCTCTTGTAAAACGTGTTCGATCCGGTCACAAATTTTTTTTCGAATTTGCTTAAGGACACATTAAGAAAGTAAAAAATTTTTTTTTTAACTTCTTTAAGACCTGCGCTCTGGAAACTTGTTACGCCGTTAGTTTTGGTGATTCTAAATTACTCATACCATTTGTAGAAAAGTGTTCGACCCGGTTTACAAATTTATTCTGAAATTGCGTAAGGACACATCAAGAAAATTATAAAGAAATTTTCTTTGTTTCTGTAGAACCTGCGCGTCTTGAGTCTGGTTAGGTGGCTAGTGTAAGTGAACCACAATAACCCGTACCTTTTGTAGAAACGTGTTCGCCCCGGTTCACAAATCTTTTCGAATTTGTTTAAGCATACATCAAGAAAATTAAAAGACTTTCTTTTTAGTTTCTGTAAGACCTGCGCTATTGAAACTTGTGTTTTAAATAAAGACATACATGAACACCATCATCTGAGGAAACGACAGAGAAGAGTATGTGTCCGTATGTTTTGAACTTTATACTTAACAGGCTAACCTTTGGCAAAATTATGCCTTTTCTTTAAAATAGAATACCTTTCTTAGTTTTTTGTAATGGAATATATTTTTTTAAGTTTTAAAAGCTTGACGGAAACTTCCGAATTGAATATTTATTGGGTATTTATGAACTAGATGCTATATTGACTTAAAATTTTTAACTTAATTCATACGAATACAAGTGACGACTTTTTCATGGTTTGGCTATACCTCTTGTAAAAACGTGTTCGATCCGGTACACAAATTTTTTTTTTCGAATTTGCTTAAGGACACATTAAGAAAGTAAAAATTTTTGTTTTAACTTCTTTAAGACCTGCGCTCTGGAAACTTGTTACGCCGTTAGTTTTGGTGTTTCTAAATTACTCATACTATTTGTAGAAAAGCGTTCGGCCCGGTTTACAAATTTTTTCTGAAATTGCGTAAGGACACATCAAGAAAATTATAAAAAAATTTTCTTTGTCTCTGTAGAACCTGCGCGCCTTGAGTCTGGTTAGGTGGCTAGTGTAAGTGAACCACAATAACCCGTACCTTTTGTAGAAACGTGTTCGCCCCGGTTCACAAACTTTTTCGAATTTGTTTAAGCATACATCAAGAAAATTAAAAGACTTTCTTTTTAGTTTCTGTAAGACCTGCGCTATTGAAACTTGTGTGTTAAATAAAGACATACGTGAACACCTTCATCTGAGGAAACGACAGAGAAGAGTAATGTCCGATGTTTGAACTTTATACTTAACAGGCTAACCTTTGCAAAATTATGCCTTTTCTTTAAAATAGAATACCTTTCTTATTTTTGTAATGGAAATTTTTTTAAGTTTTAAAAGCTTGACGGAATTTCCGAATTGAATATTTATTGGGTATTTATGAACTAGATCTATATGACTTAAAATTTTAACTTAATTCATAATACAAGTGACGATTTTCATAGATTTCTATACCTCTTGTAAAACGTGTTCGATCCGGTACACAAATTTTTTTTCGAATTTGCTTAAGGACACATTAAGAAAATAAAAATTTTTTTTAACTTCTTTAAGACCTGCGCTCTGGAAACTTGTTACGCCTTAGTTTTGGGCTTCTAAATTACTCATACCATTTGTAGAAACGTGTTCGGCCCGGTTTACAATTTTTTCTGAAATTGCGTAAGGACACATAAGAAAATTATAAAGAAATTTTCTTTGTTTCTGTAGAACCGCGCGTCTTGAGTCTGGTTAGTGGCTAGTGTAAGTGAACCACAATAACCCGTACCTTTTGTGAAACGTGTTCGCCCCGGTTCAAAATCTTTTCGAATTTGTTTAAGCATACATCAAGAAAATTAAAGACTTTCTTTTAGTTTCTGTAAGACCTGCGCTATTGAAACTTGTGTTTTAAATAAAGACATACATGAACACCTTCATCTGAGGAAACGACAGAGAAGAGTATGTGTCCGTATGTTTTGAACTTTATACTTAACAGGCTAACCTTTGGCAAAATTATGCCTTTTCTTTAAAATAGAATATCTTTCTTAGTTTTTTGTATTGGAATATTTTTTTTTAAGTTTTAAAAGCTTGACGGAAACTTCCGAATTGAATATTTATTGGGTATTTATGAACTAGATGCTATATTGACTTAAAATTTTTAACTTAAATCATACGAATACAAGTGACGACTTTTTCATGGTTTTGACTATACCTCTTGTAAAAACGTGTTCGATCCGGCTCACAAATTTTTTTTTTCGAATTTGCTTAAGGACACATTAAGAAACTTAAAAAAATTTTTTTTAGCTTCTGTAAGACCTGCGCTCTGGAAACTTGTTACGCCGTTAGTTTTGGTGTTTCTAAATTACTCATACCATTTGTAGAAAAGCGTTCGGCCCGGTTTACAAATTTTTTCTGAAATTGCGTAAGGACACATCAAGAAAATTATAAAAAAATTTTCTTTGTCTCTGTAGAACCTGCGCCCCTTGAGTTTGGTTAGGTGGCTAGTGTAAGTGAACCACAATAACCCGTACCTTTTGTAGAAACGTGTTCGCCCCGGTTCACAAACTTTTTCGAATTTGTTTAAGCATACATCAAGAAAATTAAAAGACTTTCTTTTTAGTTTCTGTAAGACCTGCGCTATTGAAACTTGTGTGTTAAATAAAGACATACGTGAACACCTTCATCTGAGGAAACGACAGAGAAGAGTATGTGTCCGTATGTTTTGAACTTTATACTTAACAGGCTAACCTTTGGCAAAATTATGCCTTTTCTTTAAAATAGAATATCTTTCTTAGTTTTTTGTATTGGAATATTTTTTTTTAAGTTTTAAAAGCTTGACGGAAACTTCCGAATTGAATATTTATTGGGTATTTATGAACTAGATGCTATATTGACTTAAAATTTTTAACTTAAATCATACGAATACAAGTGACGACTTTTTCATGGTTTTGACTATACCTCTTGTAAAAACGTGTTCGATCCGGCTCACAAATTTTTTTTTTCGAATTTGCTTAAGGACACATTAAGAAACTTAAAAAAATTTTTTTTAGCTTCTGTAAGACCTGCGCTCTGGAAACTTTGTAATACGCCGTAATTTTGAAAAGGTGTCTTCTTAATTACTACAGTACCTTTGTAGAAAAGGTTCGCCTTTCGGTTTACAAATATCTTTCTGAAATTTGTAAGGACACATTTTAAGTTTAAAATTAAAATTAATAATTTTTTTGTCTCTTAGAACCTGCGCCCTTATCTGGTTAGGTGGCTAGTGTAAGTGAACACACAATAACTTTTCGTTGCGTACCTTTTGTAGAAACGTGTTCGCCCCGGTTCACAAATCTTTTTCGAATTTGTTTAAGCATACATCAAGAAAATTAAAAGACTTTCTTTTAGTTTCTGTAAGACCTGCGCTATTGAAACTTGTTCGTTAAATAAAGACATACGTGAACACCTTCATCTGAGGAAACGACATTGAGAAGAGTATGTGTCCGTATGTTTTGAACTTTATCTTAACAGGCTAGACCTTTGGCAAAATTATAAGACCTTTTCTTTTAAAATAGAACTACCTTTCTTAGTTGTTGTGGTATTAGGACAATAACCTACTTTTTAAAGTTCCCGTTAAAAGCTTTGAATCGTTAGAAACTTCCGAAATTGAATATTTATTGGTATTTATGAACTAAGACTGCTATATTGAACTTAAAATTTTAACTTAAATATACGAACTACAAGTGAACGACATTTTCATTGTTTTGAACTTTATACGCTACTTTGTAAAATACGTGTTCTTAGATCCGGATACACAATTTTATTTTTTATCGAAATTTTAGCTTAAAGTGACGACATTTAGAAACTTAAATTATTGGTTTTTAACTTCTGTAAGACCTGCGCTCTGGAAACTTTAGTTATTACGCCAGTATACGTTTTGGTATGTTTGCTAAATTACTCATACCATTTGTAGAAAAGTGTTCGGCCCGGTTTACAAATTTTTTCTGAAATTGCGTAAGGACACATCAAGAAAATTATAAAAAAATTTTCTTTGTCTCTGTAGAACCTGCGCGCCTTGAGTCTGGTTAGGTGGCTAGTGTAAGTGAACCACAATAACCCGTACCTTTTGTAGAAACGTGTTCGCCCCGGTTCACAAACTTTTTCGAATTTGTTTAAGCATACATCAAGAAAATTAAAAGACTTTCTTTTTAGTTTCTGTAAGACCTGCGCTATTGAAACTTGTGTGTTAAATAAAGACATACGTGAACACCTTCATCTGAGGAAACGACAGAGAAGAGTATGTGTCCGTATGTTTTGAACTTTATACTTAACAGGCTAACCTTTGGCAAAATTATGCCTTTTCTTTAAAATAGAATACCTTTCTTAGTTTTTTGTAATGGAATATATTTTTTTAAGTTTTAAAAGCTTGACGGAAACTTCCGAATTGAATATTTATTGGGTATTTATGAACTAGATGCTATATTGACTTAAAATTTTTAACTTAATTTATACGAATACAAGTGACGACTTTTTCATGGTTTTGACTATACCTCTTGTAAAAACGTGTTCGATCCGGATCACAAATTTTTTTTTTCGAATTTGCTTAAGGACACATTAAGAAACTTAAAAATTTTTTTAACTTCTGTAAGACCTGCGCTACTGGTAAAAACTTGATTACGAACCAGTTAGTTTTGGTGTTTCTAAATTACTCAGTACCATTTGTAGAAAAGTGTTCGGCCTTTCGGTTTACAAATTATCTTTCTGAAATTGCGTAAGGACACATTTTCAAGTTTAAAATTATAAAATTCAATTATTCTTTGGTCTCTGTAGAACCTGCGCCCTTGAGTCTGGTTAGGTGGCTAGTGTAAGTGAACACACAATAACTTTCGTTGCGTACCTTTTGTAGAAACGTGTTCGCCCCGGTTCACAAACTTTTTCGAATTTGTTTAAGCATACATCAAGAAAATTAAAAGACTTTCTTTTTAGTTTCTGTAAGACCTGCGCTATTGAAACTTGTGTGTTAAATAAAGACATACGTGAACACCTTCATCTGAGGAAACGACAGAGAAGAGTATGTGTCCGTATGTTTTGAACTTTATACTTAACAGGCTAACCTTTGGCAAAATTATGCCTTTTCTTTAAAATAGAATACCTTTCTTAGTTTTTTGTAATGGAATATATTTTTTTAAGTTTTAAAAGCTTGACGGAAATTTCCGAATTGAATATTTATTGGGTATTTATGAACTAGATGCTATATTGACTTAAAATTTTTAACTTAATTCATACGAATACAAGTGACGACTTTTTCATGGTTTGGCTATACCTCTTGTAAAAACGTGTTCGATCCGGTACACAAATTTTTTTTTTCGAATTTGCTTAAGGACACATTAAGAAAGTAAAAATTTTTTTTTTAACTTCTGTAAGACCTGCGCTCTGGAAACTTGTTACGCCGTTAGTTTTGGTGTTTCTAAATTACTCATACCATTTGTAGAAACGTGTTCGGCCCGGTTTACAAATTTTTTCTAAATTGCGTAAGGACACATCAAGAAAATTATAAAAAATTTTCTTTGTTTCTGTGAACCTGCGCGCTTGAGTCTGGTTAGGTGGCTAGTGTAAGTGAACCACAATAACCCGTACCTTTTGTAGAAACGTGTTCGCCCCGGTTCACAAATCTTTTCGAATTTGTTTAAGCATACATCAAGAAAATTAAAGACTTTCTTTTAGTTTCTGTAAGACCTGCGCTATTGAAACTTGTGTGTTAAATAAAGACATACGTGAACACCTTCATCTGAGGAAACGACAGAGAAGAGTATGTGTCCGTATGTTTTGAACTTTATACTTAACAGGCTAACCTTTGGCAAAATTATGCCTTTTCTTTAAAATAGAATACCTTTCTTAGTTTTTTGTAATGGAATATATTTTTTTAAGTTTTAAAAGCTTGACGGAAATTTCCGAATTGAATATTTATTGGGTATTTATGAACTAGATGCTATATTGACTTAAAATTTTTAACTTAATTCATACGAATACAAGTGACGACTTTTTCATGGTTTGGCTATACCTCTTGTAAAAACGTGTTCGATCCGGTACACAAATTTTTTTTCGAATTTGCTTAAGGACACATTAAGAAAGTAAAAATTTTTTTAACTTCTTTAAGACCTGCGCTCTGGAAACTTGTTACGCCGTTAGTTTTGGTGTTTCTAAATTACTCATACCATTTGTAGAAAGTGTTCGGCCCGGTTTACAATTTTTTCTGAAATTGCGTAAGGACACATCAAGAAAATTATAAAAATTTTCTTTGTTCTGTGAACCTGCGCGCTTGAGTCTGGTTAGGTGGCTAGTGTAAGTGAACCACAATAACCCGTACCTTTTGTAGAAACGTGTTCGCCCCGGTTCACAAATCTTTTCGAATTTGTTTAAGCATACATCAAGAAAATTAAAAGACTTTCTTTTAGTTTCTGTAAGACCTGCGCTATTGAAACTTGTGTTTAAATAAAGACATACTGAACACTTCATCTGAGGAAACGACAGAGAAGAGTATGTGTCCGTATGTTTTGAACTTTATACTTAACAGGCTAACCTTTGGCAAAATTATGCCTTTTCTTTAAAATAGAATACCTTTCTTAGTTTTTGTAATGGAATATATTTTTAAGTTTTAAAAGCTTGACGGAAATTTCCGAATTGAATATTTATTGGGTATTTATGAACTAGATGCTATATTGACTTAAAATTTTAACTTAATTCATACGAATACAAGTGACGACTTTTTCATGGTTTGGCTATACCTCTTGTAAAACGTGTTCGATCCGGTCACAAATTTTTTTTTCGAATTTGCTTAAGGACACATTAAGAAATAAAAATTTTTTTTTAACTTCTTTAAGACCTGCGCTCTGGAAACTTGTTACGCCGTTAGTTTTGGTGTTTCTAAATTACTCATACCATTTGTAGAAAGTGTTCGGCCCGGTTTACAATTTTTCTGAAATTGCGTAAGGACACAAAAAAAAAAAAAAAAAAAAAAAAAAGCATACATCAAGAAAATTAAAAGACTTTCTTTTTAGTTTCTGTAAGACCTGCGCTATTGAAACTTGTGTTTTAAATAAAGACATACATGAACACTTTCATCTGAGGAAACGACAGAGAAGAGTATGTGTCCGTATGTTTTGAACTTTATACTTAACAGGCTAACCTTTGGCAAAATTATGCCTTTTCTTTAAAATAGAATACCTTTCTTAGTTTTTGTAATGGAATATATTTTTTAAGTTTTAAAAGCTTGACGGAAATTTCCGAATTGAATATTTATTGGGTATTTATGAACTAGATGCTATATTGACTTAAAATTTTAACTTAATTCATACGAATACAAGTGACGACTTTTTCATGGTTTGGCTATACCTCTTGTAAAACGTGTTCGATCCGGTACACAAATTTTTTTTCGAATTTGCTTAAGGACACATTAAGAAAGTAAAAATTTTTAACTTCTTTAAGACCTGCGCTCTGGAAACTTGTTACGCCGTTAGTTTTGGTGTTTCTAAATTACTCATACCATTTGTAGAAACGTGTTCGGCCCGGTTTACAATTTTTTTCTGAAATTGCGTAGGGACACATCAAGAAAATTATAAAGAAATTTTCTTTGTTTCTGTAGAACCTGCGCGTCTTGAGTCTGGTTAGGTGGCTAGTGTAAGTGAACCACAATAACCCGTACCTTTTGTAGAAACGTGTTCGCCCCGGTTCACAAATCTTTTCGAATTTGTTTAAGCATACATCAAGAAAATTAAAGACTTTCTTTTTAGTTTCTGTAAGACCTGCGCTATTGAAACTTGTGTTTTAAATAAAGACATACTGAACACCTTCATCTGAGGAAACGACAGAGAAGAGTATGTGTCCGTATGCTTTGAACTTTATACTTAACAGGCTAACCTTTGGCAAAATTATGCCTTTTCTTTAAAATAGAATACCTTTCTTAGTTTTTTGTAATGGAATATATTTTTTTAAGTTTTAAAAGCTTGACGGAAATTTCCGAATTGAATATTTATTGGGTATTTATGAACTAGATGCTATATTGACTTAAAATTTTTAACTTAATTCATACGAATACAAGTGACGACTTTTTCATGGTTTGGCTATACCTCTTGTAAAAACGTGTTCGATCCGGTACACAAATTTTTTTTTCGAATTTGCTTAAGGACACATTAAGAAAGTAAAAAATTTTTTTTTTAACTTCTTTAAGACCTGCGCTCTGGAAACTTGTTACGCCGTTAGTTTTGGTGTTTCTAAATTACTCATACCATTTGTAGAAACGTGTTCGGCCCGGTTTACAATTTTTTTCTGAAATTGCGTAAGGACACATCAAGAAAATTATAAAGAATTTTTCTTTGTTTCTGTAGAACCTGCGCGTCTTGAGTCTGGTTAGGTGGCTAGTGTAAGTGAACCACAATAACCCGTACCTTTTGTAGAAACGTGTTCGCCCCGGTTCACAAATCTTTTCGAATTTGTTTAAGCATACATCAAGAAAATTAAAAGACTTTCTTTTTAGTTTCTGTAAGACCTGCGCTATTGAAACTTGTGTTTTAAATAAAGACATACATGAACACCATCATCTGAGGAAACGACAGAGAAGAGTATGTGTCCGTATGTTTTGAACTTTATACTTAACAGGCTAACCTTTAGCAAAATTATGCCTTTTCTTTAAAATAGAATATCTTTCTTAGTTTTTTGTATTGGAATATATTTTTTTAAGTTTAAGAAGCTTGACGGAAACTTCCGAATTGAATATTTATTGGGTATTTATGAACTAGATGCTATATTGACTTAAAATTTTTAACTTAAATCATACGAATACAAGTGACGACTTTTCATGGTTTTGACTATACCTCTTGTAAAAACGTGTTCGATCCGGCTCACAAATTTTTTTTTTCGAATTTGCTTAAGGACACATTAAGAAACTTAAAAAAAATTTTTTTAACTTCTGTAAGACCTGCGCTCTGGAAACTTGTTACGCCGTTAGTTTTGGTGTTTCTAAATTACTCATACCATTTGTAGAAAAGTGTTCGGCCCGGTTTACAAATTTTTTCTGAAATTGCGTAAGGACACATCAAGAAAATTATAAAAAAATTTTCTTTGTCTCTGTAGAACCTGCGCCCCTTGAGTCTGGTTAGGTGGCTAGTGTAAGTGAACCACAATAACCCGTACCTTTTGTAGAAACGTGTTCGCCCCTGTTTCACAAACTTTTTGAATTTGTTTAAGCATACATCAAGAAAATTAAAAGACTTTCTTTTTAGTTTCTGTAAGACCTGCGCTATTGAAACTTGTGTGTTAAATAAAGACATACGTGAACAACTTTAATCCCGTAATTTATTTTAAAAATAATTTTTTTACTAATTAAAAACTGAAACTTATTAGACTTGAAATCTTTTTAAAACTTTTTTTAGATTTTTATTTAAATGAATTCATATTTGGTTATTAAATTTATAAATTTGTTGCTAAATGAATTTTTTATTAGTAAAAAAATTTTTATTACGAATTCTTTTGTTAATCTTAATGCCGTTATTTTTATAGAAAATAAAATTTTTTTACTGTGGAACAACCCTTTAATCCCGTAATTTATTTTAAAATAATTTTTTTACTAATTTAAAAACTGAAACTTTATTTAGACTTGAAATCTTTTTAAAATTTTTTTGATTTTATTAAATGAATCATATTTGGTTATTAAATTTATAAAATTTTGTTTCTAAATCGAATTTTTATTGTAAATAAAATTTTATTACGAATTCTTTTGTTAATCTTAAATTGCCGTTAATTTTAATAGAAAATAAAAATTTTTACCCCTGTGGAACAACCCTTTAATCCCGTAATTTATTTTAAAAATAAATTTTTTTACTAATTAAAAACTGAAACTTATTTAGACTTGAAATCTTTTTAAAACTTTTTTTAGATTTTTATTTAAATGAATTCATATTTGGTTATTAAATTTATATAATTTTGTTGCTAAATCGAATTTTTTATTTAGTAAAAAAATTTTTTATTTACGAATTCTTTTGTTAATCTTAATGCCGTTATTTTTAATAGAAAATAAAATTTTTTTACCTGTGGAACAACCCTTTAATCCCGTAATTTATTTTAAAAATAAATTTTTTTTACTAATTTAAAAACTGAAACTTTATTTAGACTTGAAATCTTTTTAAAATTTTTTTATGATTTTATTAAATGAATCATATTTGGTTATTAAATTTATAAAATTTGTTTCTAAAATCGTAATTTTTTTATTTAGTAAATAAAATTTTTATACGAATTCTTTTGTTAATCTTAAATGCCGTTAATTTTAATAGAAAATAAAATTTTTACCCTGTGGAACAACCCTTTAATCCCGTAATTTTATTTTAAAAATAAATTTTTTTACTAATTAAAAACTGAAACTTATTTAGACTTGAAATCTTTTTAAAACTTTTTTTAGATTTTTATTTAAATGAATTCATATTTGGTTATTAAATTTATATAATTTTGTTGCTAAATCGAATTTTTTTATTTAGTAAAAAAATTTTTTATTTACGAATTCTTTTGTTAATCTTAATGCCGTTATTTTTAATAGAAAATAAAATTTTTTTACCTGTGGAACAACCCTTTAATCCCGTAATTTATTTTAAAAATAATTTTTTTACTAATTAAAAACTGAAACTTTATTTAGACTTGAAATCTTTTTAAAATTTTTTTTGATTTTTATTAAATGAATCATATTTGGTTATTAAATTTATAATAATTTGTTTCTGTAAAACGTGTTCGATCCGGTCACAAATTTTTTTCGAATTTGTAAGGACACATTAAGAAATTAAAAATTTTTAATTCTGTAAGACCTGCGCTCTGGAAACTTGTTACGCCGTTAGTTTTGGTGTTTCTAAATTACTCATACCATTTGTAGAAAAGTGTTCGGCCCGGTTTACAAATTTTCTGAAATTGCGTAAGGACACATCAAGAAAATTATAAAAAATTTTCTTTGTCTCTGTAGAACCTGCGCCCTTGAGTCTGGTTAGGTGGCTAGTGTAAGTGAACCACAATAACCCGTACCTTTTGTAGAAACGTGTTCGCCCGTTCACAAACTTTTGAATTTGTTTAAGCATACATCAAGAAAATTAAAAGACTTTCTTTTAGTTTCTGTAAGACCTGCGCTATTGAAACTTTGTTTAAATAAAGACATACGTGAACACCTTCATCTGAGGAAACGACAGAGAAGAGTATGTGTCCGTATGTTTGAACTTTATACTTAACAGGCTAACCTTTGGCAAAATTATGCCTTTTCTTTAAAATAGAATACCTTTCTTAGTTTTTGTAATGGAATATATTTTTTAAGTTTTAAAAGCTTGACGGAAATTCCGAATTGAATATTTATTGGGTATTTATGAACTAGATGCTATATTGACTTAAAATTTTAACTTAATTCATACGAATACAAGTGACGACTTTTTCATGGTTTGGCTATACCTCTTGTAAAACGTGTTCGATCCGGTACACAAATTTTTTTTCGAATTTGCTAAGGACACATTAAGAAAGTAAAAATTTTTTAACTTCTTAAGACCTGCGCTCTGGAAACTTGTTACGCCGTTAGTTTTGGTGTTTCTAAATTACTCATACCATTTGTAGAAACGTGTTCGGCCCGGTTTACAATTTTTCTGAATTGCGTAAGGACACATCAAGAAATTATAAAAAATTTTCTTTGTTCTGTAGAACCTGCGCGCTTGAGTCTGGTTAGGTGGCTAGTGTAAGTGAACCACAAAACCCGTACCTTTTGTAGAAACGTGTTCGCCCCGGTTCACAAACTTTCAATTTGTTTAAGCATACATCAAGAAAATTAAAGACTTTCTTTAGTTTCTGTAAGACCTGCGCTATTGAAACTTTGTTTAAATAAAGACATACTGAACACCTTCATCTGAGGAAACGACAGAGAAGAGTATGTGTCCGTATGTTTTGAACTTTATACTTAACAGGCTAACCTTTGGCAAAATTATGCCTTTTCTTTAAAATAGAATATCTTTCTTAGTTTTTGTATGGAATATATTTTTAAGTTAAACTTGACGGAAACTTCCGAATTGAATATTTATTGGGTATTTATGAACTAGTGCTATATTGACTTAAAATTTTAACTTAATCATACAATACAAGTGACGACTTTTTCATGGTTTTGACTATACCTCTTGTAAACGTGTTCGATCCGGTCACAAATTTTTTTTTCGAATTTGTAAGGACACATTAAGAAATTAAAAAATTTTTATCTGTAAGACCTGCGCTCTGGAACTTGTTACGCCGTTAGTTTTGGTGTTTCTAAATTACTCATACCATTTGTAGAAAGTTTCGGCCCGGTTTAAAATTTTCTGAAATTGCGTAAGGACACATCAAGAAAATTATAAAAATTTTCTTTGTTCTGTAGAACCTGCGCCTTGAGTCTGGTTAGGTGGCTGTGTAAGTGAACCCAATAACGTACCTTTTGTAGAAACGTGTTCGCCCCGGTTCACAAACTTTTCGAATTTGTTTAAGCATACATCAAGAAATTAAAAGACTTTCTTTTGTTTCTGTAAGACCTGCGCTATTGAAACTTGTTTAAATAAAGACATACGTGAACACCTTCATCTGAGGAAACTTATTTAGACTTGAAATCTTTTTAAAACTTTTTTTAGATTTTATTTAAATGAATTCATATTTGGTTATTAAATTTATATAATTTTGTTGCTAAAATTCGAATTTTTTTATTTAGTAAAAAAATTTTTTATTTACGAATTCTTTTGTTAATCTTAATGCCGTTATTTTTTAATAGAGAAATAAAATTTTTTTACCCTGTGGAACAACCCTTTAATCCCGTAATTTAATTTAAGAATAAATTTTTTTACTAATTAAAAACTGAAACTTTATTTAGACTTGAAATCTTTTTAAAATTTTTTTTGATTTTTATTAAATGAATCATATTTGGTTAATTAAATTTTATAATAATTCGTTTCTAAATCGTAATTTTTTTAATTTGCTTAAGGACACATTTAGAAACTTAAATTTTTTTTTAACTTCTGTAAGACCTGCGCTCTGGAAACTTGTTACGCCGTTAGTTTTGGTGTTTCTAAATTACTCATACCATTTGTAGAAAAGTGTTCGGCCCGGTTTACAAATTTTTTCTGAAATTGCGTAAGGACACATCAAGAAAATTATAAAAAAATTTTCTTTGTCTCTGTAGAACCTGCGCGCCTTGAGTCTGGTTAGGTGGCTAGTGTAAGTGAACCACAATAACCCGTACCTTTTGTAGAAACGTGTTCGCCCCGGTTCACAAACTTTTTCGAATTTGTTTAAGCATACATCAAGAAAATTAAAAGACTTTCTTTTTAGTTTCTGTAAGACCTGCGCTATTGAAACTTGTGTGTTAAATAAAGACATACGTGAACACCTTCATCTGAGGAAACGACAGAGAAGAGTATGTGTCCGTATGCTTTGAACTTTATACTTAACAGGCTAACCTTTGGCAAAATTATGCCTTTTCTTTAAAATAGAATACCTTTCTTAGTTTTTTGTAATGGAATATATTTTTTTAAGTTTTAAAACTTGACGGAAACTTCCGAATTGAATATTTATTGGGTATTTATGAACTAGTGCTATATTGACTTAAAATTTTAACTTAATTCATACAATACAAGTGACGACTTTTCATGGTTTTGACTATACCTCTTGTAAAACGTGTTCGATCCGGTTCACAAATTTTTTTTTCGAATTTGCTTAAGGACACATTAAGAAAGTTAAAATTTTTTTATTTCTGTAAGACCTGCGCTCTGGAACTTGTTACGCCGTTAGTTTTGGTGTTTCTAAATTACTCATACCATTTGTAGAAACGTGTTCGGCCCGGTTTAAAATTTTTCTGAAATTGCGTAAGGACACATCAAGAAAATTATAAAAAATTTTCTTTGTTTCTGTAGAACCTGCGCCTTGAGTCTGGTTAGGTGGCTGTGTAAGTGAACCCAAAACCCGTACCTTTTGTAGAAACGTGTTCGCCCCGGTTCACAAACTTTTCGAATTTGTTTAAGCATACATCAAGAAATTAAAAGACTTTCTTTTTGTTTCTGTAAGACCTGCGCTATTGAAACTTGTGTTTAAATAAAGACATACGTGAACACCTTCATCTGAGGAAACACAGAGAAGAGTATGTGTCCGTATGTTTTGAACTTTATACTTAACAGGCTAACCTTTAACAAAATTATGCCTTTTCTTTAAAATAGAATATCTTTCTTAGTTTTTTGTATTGGAATATACTTTTTTAAGTTTTAAAAGCTTGAAGGAAACTTCCGAATTGAATATTTATTGGGTATTTATGAACTAGATGCTATATTGATTTAAAATTTTTAACTTAATTCATACGAATACAAGTGACGACTTTTTCATGGTTTTGACTATACCTCTTGTAAAAACGTGTTCGATCCGGTTCACAAATTTTTTTTTCGAATTTGCTTAAGGACACATTAAGAAAGTTAAAATTTTTTTTAACTTCTGTAAGACCTGCGCTCTGGAAACTTGTTACGCCGTTAGTTTTGGTGTTTCTAAATTACTCATACCATTTGTAGAAACGTGTTGGCCCGGTTTAAAATTTTTTCTGAAATTGCGTAAGGACACATCAAGAAAATTATAAAAAATTTTCTTTGTTCTGTAGAACCTGCGCCCTTGAGTCTGGTTAGGTGGCTAGTGTAAGTGAACCCAATAACCCGTACCTTTTGTAGAAACGTGTTCGCCCCGGTTCACAAACTTTTCGAATTTGTTTAAGCATACATCAAGAAAATTAAAAGACTTTCTTTTTGTTTCTGTAAGACCTGCGCTATTGAAACTTTGTTTAAATAAAGACATACGTGAACACCTTCATCTGAGGAAACGACAGAGAAGAGTATGTGTCCGTATGTTTTGAACTTTATACTTAACAGGCTAACCTTTGCAAAATTATGCCTTTTCTTTAAAATAGAATATCTTTCTTAGTTTTTGTAATGGAATATACTTTTTAAGTTTTAAAACTTGAAGGAAACTTCCGAATTGAATATTTATTGGGTATTTATGAACTAGATGCTATATTGATTAAAATTTTAACTTAATTCATACAATACAAGTGACGACTTTTCATGGTTTTGACTATACCTCTTGTAAAACGTGTTCGATCCGGTTCACAAATTTTTTTTCGAATTTGCTTAAGGACACATTAAGAAAGTTAAAAATTTTTTTTTTTATTTCTGTAAGACCTGCGCTCTGGAATCTTGTTACGCCGTTAGTTTTGGTGTTTCTAAATTACTCATACCATTTGTAGAAACGTGTTCGGCCCGGTTTATAAATTTTTTCTGAAATTGCGTAAGGACACATCAAGAAAATTATAAAGAAATTTTCTTTGTTTCTGTAGAACCTGCGCGCCTTGAGTCTGGTTAGGTGGCTAGTGTAAGTGAACCTCAATAACCCGTACCTTTTGTAGAAACGTGTTCGCCCCGGTTCACAAATCTTTTCGAATTTGTTTAAGCATACATCAAGGAAATTAAAAGACTTTCTTTTTTGTTTCTGTAAGACCTGCGCTATTGAAACTTGTGTTTTAAATAAAGACATACGTGAACACCTTCATCTGAGGAAACTACAGAGAAGAGTATGTGTCCGTATGTTTTGAGCTTTATACTTAACAGGCTAACCTTTGGCAAAATTATGCCTTTTCTTTAAAATAGAATATCTTTCTTAGTTTTTTGTAATGGAATATACTTTTTTAAGTTTTAAAAGCTTGAAAGAAACTTCCGAATTGAATATTTATTGGGTATTTATGAACTAGATGCTATATTGATTTAAAATTTTTAACTTAATTCATACGAATACAAGTGACGACTTTTTCATGGTTTTGACTATACCTCTTGTAAAAACGTGTTCGATCCGGTTCACAAATTTTTTTTTCGAATTTGCTTAAGGACACATTAAGAAAGTTCAAATTTTTTTTTTTTAACTTCTGTAAGACCTGCGCTCTGGAAACTTGTTACGCCGTTAGTTTTGGTGTTTCGAAATTACTCATACCATTTGTAGAAACGTGTTCGGCCCGGTTTACAAATTTTTTCTGAAATTGCGTAAGGACACATCAAGAAAATTATAAAGAAATTTTCTTTGTTTCTGTAGAACCTGCGCTCTTGAGTCTGGTTAGGTGGCTAGTGTAAGTGAACCCAATAACCCGTACCTTTTGTAGAAACGTGTTCGCCCGGTTCACAAATCTTTTGAATTTGTTTAAGCATACATCAAGAAAATTAAAGACTTTCTTTTTGTTTCTGTAAGACCTTGCGCTATTGAAACTTTGTTTAAATAAAGACATACGTGAACACCTCATCTGAGGAAACGACAGAGAAGAGTATGTGTCCGTATGTTTTGAACTTTATACTTAACAGGCTAACCTTTGGCAAAATTATGCCTTTTCTTTAAAATAGAATATCTTTCTTAGTTTTTGTAATGGAATATACTTTTTAAGTTTTAAAAGCTTGAAAGAAACTTCCGAATTGAATATTTATTGGGTATTTATGAACTAGATGCTATATTGACTTAAAATTTTAACTTAATTCATACGAATACAAGTGACGACTTTTCATGGTTTTGACTATACCTCTTGTAAAAACGTGTTCGATCCGGTTCACAAATTTTTTGAAATTGCTAAGGACACATAAGAAAATTTAAAAATTTTTTTTACTCTTTAAACCTGCGCCCTTGACTGGTTAGCGTGTAGTTAGTGTTCCAAATAACCCTACCTTTGTAGAAACGTGTTCGCCCCGGTTACAAATTTTTCGAAATTGTTTAAGGAACATCAAGAAAATTAAAAGAAATTTTTTTGTTTCTGTAGAACCTGCGCTTTGAAACGTTGGTGGTGTTAATAACCAATAACCCACCTTTTGAGAAACGTCGCCCGGTTCCAAATTTTTGAATTTTTTAAGCAACTAAGGAAAATTAAAGCTTTCTTTTGTTTCTTAAGTTGTATTGAAACTTTTTTAAATAAAGCTACGGAAACCTTCATTGAGAAATAGGAAGATAGTGCCTATGTTTTAACTTTATACTTAACAGGCTAACCTTTGAAAATTATGCCTTTTCTTTAAAATAGAATATTTTTTATTTTTTGTAATTGGAATTACTTTTTTAGTTTTAAAACTTAAAGAAACTTCCGATTGAATATTTATTGGGTATTTATGAACTAGATGCTATATTGACTTAAAATTTTTAACTTAATTCATACGAATACAAGTGACGACTTTTTCATGGTTTTGACTATACCTCTTGTAAAAACGTGTTCGATCCGGTTCACAAAATTTTTTTTTCGAATTTGCTTAAGGACACATTAAGAAAGTTAAATTTTTTTTTTTAACTTCTGTAAGACCTGCGCTCTGGAAACTTGTTACGCCGTTAGTTTTGGTGTTTCTAAATTACTCATACCATTTGTAGAAACGTGTTTGGCCCGGTTTATAAATTTTTTCTGAAATTGCGTAAGGACACATCAAGAAAATTATAAAGAAATTTTCTTTGTATCTGTAGAACATGCGCACCTTGAGTCTGGTTAGGTGGCTAGTGTAAGTGAACCTCAATAACCCGTACCTTTTGTAGAAACGTGTTCGCCCCGGTTCACAAATCTTTTCGAATTTGTTTAAGCATACATCAAGAAAATTAAAAGACTTTCTTTTTAGTTTCTGTAAGACTTGCGCTATTGAAACTTCTGTATTAAATAAAGACATACGTGAACACCATCATCTGAGGAAACGACAGAGAAGAGTATGTGTCCGTATGTTTTGAGCTTTATACTTAACAGGCTAACCTTTGGCAAAATTATGCCTTTTCTTTAAAATAGAATATCTTTCTTAGTTTTTTGTAATGGAATATACTTTTTTAAGTTTTAAAAGCTTGAAAGAAACTTCCGAATTGAATATTTATTGGGTATTTATGAACTAGATGCTATATTGACTTAAAATTTTTAACTTAATTCATACGAATACAAGTGACGACTTTTTCATGGTTTTGACTATACCTCTTGTAAAAACGTGTTCGATCCGGTTCACAAATTTTTTCTGAAATTGCGTAAGGACACATCAAGAAAATTATAAAAAAATTTTCTTTGTCTCTTTAGAACCTGCGCGCCTTGAGTCTGGTTAGGTGGCTAGTGTAAGTGAACCACAATAACCCGTACCTTTTGTAGAAACGTGTTCGCCCCGGTTCACAAACTTTTTCGAATTTGTTTAAGCATACATCAAGAAAATTAAAAGACTTTCTTTTTAGTTTCTGTAAGACCTGCGCTATTGAAACTTGTGTGTTAAATAAAGACATACGTGAACACCTTCATCTGAGGAAACGACAGAGAAGAGTATGTGTCCGTATGTTTTGAACTTTATACTTAACAGGCTAACCTTTGGCAAAATTATGCCTTTTCTTTAAAATAGAATATCTTTCTTAGTTTTTTGTAATGGAATATACTTTTTTAAGTTTTAAAAGCTTGACGGAAACTTCCGAATTGAATATTTATTGGGTATTTATGAACTAGCTGCTATATTGACTTAAAATTTTAACTTAATTCATATCAATACAAGTGACGACTTTTTCATGGTTTTGACTATACCTCTTGTAAAAACGTGTTCGATCCGGTTCACAATTTTTTTTTTTCGAATTTGCTTAAGGACACATTAAGAAAGTTAAAAATTTTTTTTTTTATTTCTGTAAGTCCTGCGCTCTGGAATCTTGTTACGCCGTTAGTTTTGGTGTTTCTAAATTACTCATACCATTTGTAGAAACGTGTTCGGCCCGGTTTACAATTTTTTTCTGAAATTGCGTAAGGACACATCAAGAAAATTATAAAAAAATTTTCTTTGTCTCTGTAGAACCTGCGCCCCTTGAGTCTGGTTAGGTGGCTAGTGTAAGTGAACCACAATAAACCGTACCTTTTGTAGAAACGTGTTCGCCCCGGTTCACAAACTTTTTCGAATTTGTTTAAGCATACATCAAGAAAATTAAAAGACTTTCTTTTCAGTTTCTGTAAGACCTGCGCTATTGAAACTTGTGTGTTAAATAAAGACATACGTGAACACCTTCATCTGAGGAAACGACAGAGAAGAGTATGTGTCCGTATGCTTTGAACTTTATACTTAACAGGCTAACCTTTGGCAAAATTATGCTTTTCTTTAAAATAGAATATCTTTCTTAGTTTTTGTAATGGAATATACTTTTTAAGTTTTAAAAGCTTGACGGAAACTTCCGAATTGAATATTTATTGGGTATTTATGAACTAGCTGCTATATTGACTTAAAATTTTAACTTAATTCATATCAATACAAGTGACGACTTTTTCATGGTTTTGACTATACCTCTTGTAAAAACGTGTTCGATCCGGTTCACAATTTTTTTTTTTCGAATTTGCTTAAGGACACATTAAGAAAGTTAAAAATTTTTTTTTTATTTCTGTAAGACCTGCGCTCTGGAATCTTGTTACGCCGTTAGTTTTGGTGTTTCTAAATTACTCATACCATTTGTAGAAACGTGTTCGGCCCGGTTTACAATTTTTTTCTGAAATTGCGTAAGGACACATCAAGAAAATTATAAAAAAATTTTCTTTGTCTCTGTAGAACCTGCGCCCCTTGAGTCTGGTTAGGTGGCTAGTGTAAGTGAACCACAATAAACCGTACCTTTTGTAGAAACGTGTTCGCCCCGGTTCACAAACTTTTTCGAATTTGTTTAAGCATACATCAAGAAAATTAAAAGACTTTCTTTTCAGTTTCTGTAAGACCTGCGCTATTGAAACTTGTGTGTTAAATAAAGACATACGTGAACACCTTCATCTGAGGAAACGACAGAGAAGAGTATGTGTCCGTATGCTTTGAACTTTATACTTAACAGGCTAACCTTTGGCAAAATTATGCCTTTTCTTTAAAATAGAATACCTTTCTTAGTTTTTTGTAATGGAATATATTTTTTTAAGTTTTAAAAGCTTGACGGAAATTTCCGAATTGAATATTTATTGGGTATTTATGAACTAGATGCTATATTGACTTAAAATTTTTAACTTAATTCATACGAATACAAGTGACGACTTTTTCATGGTTTGGCTATACCTCTTGTAAAAACGTGTTCGATCCGGTACACAAATTTTTTTTTTCGAATTTGCTTAAGGACACATTAAGAAAGTAAAAAATTTTTTTTTTAACTTCTTTAAGACCTGCGCTCTGGAAACTTGTTACGCCGTTAGTTTTGGTGTTTCTAAATTACTCATACCATTTGTAGAAACGTGTTCGGCCCGGTTTACAATTTTTTTCTGAAATTGCGTAAGGACACATCAAGAAAATTATAAAGAAATTTTCTTTGTCTCTGTAGAACCTGCGCCCCTTGAGTCTGGTTAGGTGGCTAGTGTAAGTGAACCACAATAAACCGTACCTTTTGTAGAAACGTGTTCGCCCCGGTTCACAAACTTTTTCGAATTTGTTTAAGCATACATCAAGAAAATTAAAAGACTTTCTTTTCAGTTTCTGTAAGACCTGCGCTATTGAAACTTGTGTGTTAAATAAAGACATACGTGAACACCTTCATCTGAGGAAACGACAGAGAAGAGTATGTGTCCGTATGCTTTGAACTTTATACTTAACAGGCTAACCTTTGGCAAAATTATGCCTTTTCTTTAAAATAGAATATCTTTCTTAGTTTTTTGTAATGGAATATACTTTTTTAAGTTTTAAAAGCTTGACGGAAACTTCCGAATTGAATATTTATTGGGTATTTATGAACTAGCTGCTATATTGACTTAAAATTTTAACTTAATTCATATCAATACAAGTGACGACTTTTTCATGGTTTTGACTATACCTCTTGTAAAAACGTGTTCGATCCGGCTCACAAATTTTTTTTTTCGAATTTGCTTAAGGACACATTAAGAAACTTAAAATTTTTTTTTTTAACTTCTGTAAGACCTGCGCTCTGGAAACTTGTTACGCCGTTAGTTTTGGTGTTTCTAAATTACTCATACCATTTGTAGAAACGTGTTCGGCCCGGTTTACAATTTTTTTCTGAAATTGCGTAAGGACACATCAAGAAAATTATAAAGAAATTTTCTTTGTTTCTGTAGAACCTGCGCGCCTTGAGTCTGGTTAGGTGGCTAGTGTAAGTGAACCACAATAACCCGTACCTTTTGTAGAAACGTGTTCGCCCCGGTTCACAAACTTTTTCGAATTTGTTTAAGCATACATCAAGAAAATTAAAAGACTTTCTTTTTAGTTTCTGTAAGACCTGCGCTATTGAAACTTGTGTGTTAAATAAAGACATACGTGAACACCTTCATCTGAGGAAACGACAGAGAAGAGTATTTGTCCGTATGCTTTAAACTTTATACTTAACAGGCCAACCTTTGGCAAAATTATCCCTTTTCTTTAAAATAGAATATCTTTCTTAGTTTTTTGTAATGGAATATATTTTTTTAAGTTTTAAAAGCTTGACGGAAACTTCCGAATTGAATATTTATTGGGTATTTATGAACTAGATGCTATATTGACTTAAAATTTTTAACTTAATTCATACGAATACAAGTGACGACTTTTTCATGGTTTTGACTATACCTCTTGTAAAAACGTGTTCGATCCGGTTCACAAATTTTTTTTTTCGAATTTGCTTAAGGACACATTAAGAAAGTTAAAAATTTTTTTTTTAACTTCTGTAAGACCTGCGCTCTGGAAACTTGTTACGCCGTTAGTTTTGGTGTTTCTAAATTACTTATACCATTTGTAGAAACGTGTTCGGCCCGGTTTACAAATTTTTTCTGAAATTGCGTAAGGACACATCAAGAAAATTATAAAGAAATTTTCTTTGTTTCTGTAGAACATGCGCGCCTTGAGTCTGGTTAGGTGGCTAGTGTAAGTGAACCACAATAACCCGTACCTTTTGTAGAAACGTGTTCGCCCCGGTTCACAAATCTTTTCGAATTTGTTTAAGCATACATCAAGAAAATTAAAAGACTTTCTTTTTAGTTTCTGTAAGACCTGCGCTATTGAAACTTGTGTTTTAAATAAAGACATACGTGAACACCTTCATCTGAGGAAACGACAGAGAAGAGTATGTGTCCGTATGTTTTGAACTTTATACTTAACAGGCTAACCTTTGGCAAAATTATGCCTTTTCTTTAAAATAGAATATCTTTCTTGGTTTTTTGTAATGGAATATATTTTTTTAAGTTTTAAAAGCTTGACGGAAACTTCCGAATTGAATATTTATTGGGTATTTATGAACTAGATGTTATATTGACTTAAAATTTTTAACTTAATTCATACGAATACAAGTGACGACTTTTTCATGGTTTTAACTATACCTCTTGTAAAAACGTGTTCGATCCGGCTCACAAATTTTTTTTTTCGAATGTGCTTAAGGACACATTAAGAAAGTTAAAAATTTTTTTTTTAACTTTTGTAAGACCTGCGCTCTGGAAACTTGTTACGCCGTTAGTTTTGGTGTTTCTAAATTACTCATACCATTTGTAGAAACGTGTTCGGCCCGGTTTACAATTTTTTTCTGAAATTGCGTAAGGACACATCAAGAAAATTATAAAGAAATTTTCTTTGTTTCTGTAGAACATGCGCGCCTTGAGTCTGGTTAGGTGGCTAGTGTAAGTGAACCACAATAACCCGTACCTTTTGTAGAAACGTGTTCGCCCCGGTTCACAAATCTTTTCGAATTTGTTTAAGCATACATCAAGAAAATTAAAAGACTTTCTTTTTAGTTTCTGTAAGACCTGCGCTATTGAAACTTGTGTTTTAAATAAAGACATACATGAACACCTTCATCTGAGGAAACGACAGAGAAGAGTATGTGTCCGTATGTTTTGGACTTCATACTTAACAGGCTAACCTTTGGCAAAATTATGCCTTTTCTTTAAAATAGAATATCTTTCTTAGTTTTTTGTATTGGAATATACTTTTTTAAGTTTTAAAAGCTTGAAGGAAACTTCCGACTTGAATATTTATTGGGTATTTATGAACTAGATGCTATATTGATTTAAAATTTTTAACTTAATTCATACGAATACAAGTGACGACTTTTTCATTGTTTTGACTATACCTCTTGTAAAAACGTGTTCGATCCGGTTCACAAATTTTTTTTTCGAATTTGCTTAAGGACACATTAAGAAAGTTAAAAATTTTTTTTTTATCTTCTGTAAGACCTGCGCTCTGGAAACTTGTTACGCCGTTAGTTTTGGTGTTTCTAAATTACTCATACCATTTGTAGAAACGTACTAGCTGTTATGATCGCGTCTCTAAGGTGGTACTTCAGTTGACATTGCCAAATTTAGTTCTAATCAGAATTGACTTTCAACAGACTAATAATAAATATAAAAAACTGAAATAAACATGAAAAAACATACACTACATGGCAGATGTATACAAATAACTGACAAAAGTGAGATTAAGTGTTGGAGGTACGCATTTTTGCCATTTCGCATTTAATTGCACGATCGATAGCTGCGTTAAAATTATTTTCGCGCAACGCACCAGGCGCTGGCCGTGCTCGTGACAATAACCCAATAAATGTTTCTTTTACGTTCGCAGGACGTTTAACCTTCTCGACTTTAACGACTAAATTTAACAAAATGTCCCGAAGATTAGAAAATGACGGTTTTCTAGACTGCGATTTTAAACCCTGTATAACATTACAGACATCCTTAAAAACTCCAAATTTTTTTAATTGTCGCGTACGTTGTTTGCTGAATTTTTTAACTTCGACGTGATCGTCCGCAAAATACGGGTAATTTTTCCTTTTTTTGAACGGGATGCAGCTTTCGTCTTTGGCTTCATGTTTAGTTCGCGCTGCAACTTCACGTCTGGCAGTGACATACCAACATTCCATAACGAGCTTTTGTTGCGATCTCTTAGATTTAGAATTTTCATACAATTTATTGAGTTGATCTGCTACTTCTGGAAGTACAGTCAGAGTATCATTCGATTCCGTTTTAATTATTTTAAGAATACTATCAAACGTGACAAACAAGTCGATATGTTTAATATCGAATAGTGTGTTGATACCGTCACACGCTTCTTGAAGTCTTCCGCAGTTGTTGTAGAGCGAATGCCGGATTTCTGGGTGTACGAACTAGATTCCTTGGGGGTCGGCCTCTACGCGAGCGCGTAGCCTGCGAAACATGAAACTCAACTTTCCACGTAGATATGTTATCCATACTCTCGTGAAGCGTAACTCGTGCAATATCGTTGACAGTTTCAATGGCATTTGTCTCTTTCAAAATAGTTTTTTTTTATTTACGTTAACGAAATATAGAATGTCTTCGTATAGAAAAATCTAAAAGGCGTTTTTAAACGCATCTCCGGGTGAAAGCAATTCATTTCGATCTGGGACTGTGCGGAAGTGAGAAATTTCGTTACTGTTAGCGTTCTCGTTGGCAGTTGTTACGTGTTATGTAGGCAAAAGCGGCTCACAGCCTTGCTCGAGCTTCTCTTCTATCGTTTCGTTCTTAGATAAACTTGGAACTTTTTTAGTATGGCGAACAATTTTTTTGGAAACAAGATCTGGACACGCTTCTAAATCCACAGTACCAATGATGTTATCGTTTAAATCTATATTAGTATCAGTCGAGACACACGGTCGATCAGATACATAACGCTATTCAATTTGTTTAATTTCGTTAGCGCACAAATTTGTTGTGTCTGTTGTAATGAATCGCTATCAAGACGACGGTCCTCACGATCGACATTTTTCTGACGTATTTTAATTTTCGATTGTGATGCGATTTCGTTCAGATTTCCGAAACCTTTTCCATTTACGCCCTTTACGAACTAAAACAAGGCGATCTACCGGTGGAACAGGAGAACGCCTTTCCAAACGTTTAGTTTCAATATTTTTGTCAAGTTTTATGTCAATTTCTTTACTAACGTTATCGGTGCGTGTTTCGTCAGAATGCGTTTTAGAAATCGTTGCGGATAGCTCTCCTTGAGATGAAGGTCGTTAAAATTTTTCTTTGACGTCGATGTTATTAGAGGACGTTAAAAGGTTTTGCCTTACTAAGGGGTTATTTACTTTACTCCTATATGGCCAGCTGAAAGGCACTAGGATAGATGACGAGGATTTCCTGAAGATGTAAAGAGCCCGCGGTAAGTTTTGGTGGAAAATGGCTCGTAGATAAGGAAACCTCCAAAGGCTAAGCGGCTAGTCGAGCGATTTGCTCTGGGTAGAACATGAGCTTTGGGTCGGGGTTGGACTGCGACTAAAATATAGTGAATATGGCGCCACCAAATTTTTGTATACTAAGAAGACCCAAATTAACCGTTATGTCATATGCTTTTTGACTTTCACGCCAATCAGTTATTAGTTTCTCTGTATGTCTGATACATTTTTTCCAAACTTCTTCTAAACATTGATGTAGTGCTTCTGCTCACATTCCAAAAATTTGATTGTCACCATAACCATCCCTTCCTACATGTTTATTGTAATAACGTTTTGCACGTGTTAAAACTATTTCTATTGGGTTTAATTGGCAGTGATATGGAGGTAAATGACTTTCCAAAAACTCGTTTACTGTGCAACGTTTCTCCTTTCTGTGTAATTATACTAAAGCTAGCAATTCTTTTTTATACATCTGTGAATTATGTTGGATGTTGTTTGTAATCAACCATTATATTATATTGGCTGTGTTCCAATACGATGAAGGCATTTTCTCAAACAGCACTGAATGATAAGGTGCATTGTACAACACAATTAGGGATAGTCTTTCTAAATTATTTATTAAACGTTCTTCTACCCACTGTAAAAACAAGTCTTCATTCATTTCACCATGATAATCATTGTTTTGAGATTTTGAAGTATATAATAAAGAGGCATCTGGTACAAATCCTGCTTCTGAACCTGCATGCACAACAACAAATCGTGTTCCGTCATAACCGCCTCGTTTTTTTACACTTCCTACATCGTTATCTTGTCATGATTTTGTTGGATTTTTTTTTCCAAAAACAACCTGTTTTATTCATAAACACCACATTTCGTTTAATGTTTTCCTTATATGCCCTCAAAAATTTAATTCTAGCCTTAACAATGCTACGATTTCCCTCTGTTTTGAACTTAAAACTAATATCATGTAACACTCGTTTCAAGCGGGTATTACTTAAAATTATTTCATCTCCGAAATTCCGTATTTAAAAATTGCACAGTCATATTCTTTTCTCTAAAGAAAATAATTATCATCATTTCCTAAATCACTTTTTGGCACCTATCGCATACATCGTGTATACAGTAACTATAATGCTCTTTCTAAAATATTTAGGGCTGTCGTTAATCTTGATCTTCTTGCGAGGCTTCTTCCCAGGATTGTTTATAATTGAGTTTGCGTGGCTCCGAGATTTAATTCGTGCCACAGTATGAACACTGATTTTTAAAGAAGCAGCTACTCTTTAAAACCAAAGTAAAGAAATTTATTATATGGGTAAGACATGAAACCCCTTTCTCTACTGATTGTATTGAAATTAAAGGACCACCCATTGTGTTTTTCACTTTTAAAGTAATCTAATACATTCAGTACTAGCTGTTATGATTGCGTCTCTAAGGTGGTACTTTCAGTTGACATTGCCAAATTTAGTTCTAATCAGAATTGACTTTCAACAGACTAATAATAAATATAAAAAACTGAAATAAACATGAAAAAACATACACTTCATGGCAGATGTATACAAATAACTGACAAAAGTGAGATTAAGTGTTGGAGGTACGCATTTTTGCCATTTCGCATTTAATTGCACGATCGAGCGCTGCGTTAAAATTATTTTCGCGCAACGCACCAGGCGCTGGCCGTGCTCGTGACAATAACCCAATAAATGTTTCGTTTACGTTCGCAGGACGTTTAACCTTCTCGACTTTAACGACTAAATTTAACAAAATGTCCCGAAGATTAGAAAATGACGGTTTTCTAGACTGCGATTTTAAACCCTGTATAACATTACAAACATCCTTAAAAACTCCAAATTTTTTTAATTGTCGCTTACGTTGTTTGCTGAATTTTTTAACTACGACGTGATCGTCCGCAAAATACGGGTAATTTTTCCTTTTTTTGAACGGGATGCAGCTTTCGTCTTTGGCTTCATGTTTAGTTCGCGCTGCAACTTCACATCTAGCAGTGACATACCAACATTCCGTAACGAGCTTTTGTTGCGATCTCTTAGATTTAGAATTTTCATACAATTTATTGAGTTGATCTGCTACTTCTGGAAGTACAGTCAGATTATCATTCGATTCCGTTTTAATTATTTTAAGAATACTATCAAACGTGACAAACAAGTCGATATGTTTAATATCGAATAGTGTGTTGATACCGTCACACGCTTCTTGAAGTCTTCCCGCAGTTGTTGTAGAGCGAATGCCGGATTTCTGGGTGTACGAACTAGATTCCTTGGGGGTCGGCCTCTACGCGAGCGCGTAGCCTGCGAAACATGAAACTCAACTTTCCACGTAGATATGTTATCCATACTCTCGTGAAGCGTAACTCGTGCAATATCGTTGACAGTTTCAATGGCATTTGTCTCTTTCAAAATAGTTTTTTTTTATTTACGTTAACGAAATATAGAATGTCTTCGTATAGAAAAATCTAAAAGGCGTTTTTAAACGCATCTCCGGGTGAAAGCAATTCATTTCTATCTGGGACTGTGCGGAAGTGAGAAATTTCGTTACTGTTAGCGTTCTCGTTGGCAGTTGTTACGTGTTCTGTAGGCAAAAGCGGCTCACAGCCTTGCTCGAGCTTCTCTTCTATCGTTTCGTTCTTAGATAAACTTGGAACTTTTTTAGTATGGCGAACAATTTTTTTGGAAACAAGATCTGGACACGCTTCTAAATCCACAGTACAAATGATGTTATCGTTTAAATCTATATTAGTATCAGTCGAGTCACACGGTTGATCAGGTACATAACGCTATTCAATTTGTTTAATTTCGTTAGCGCACAAATTTGTTGTGTCTGTTGTAATGAATCGCAATCAAGACGACGGTCCTCACGATCGACATTTTTCTGACGTATTTTAATTTTCGATTGTGATGCGATTTCGTTCAGTTTTCCGAAACCTTTTCCATTTACGCCCTTTACGAACTAAAACAAGGCGATCTACCGGTGGAACAGGAGAACGCCTTTCCAAACGTTTAGTTTCAATATTTTTGTCAAGTTTTATGTCAATTTCTTTACTAACGTTATCGGTGCGTGTTTCGTCAGAATGCGTTTTAGAAATCGTTGCCGATAGCTCTCCTTGAGATGAAGGTCGTTAAAATTCTTCTTTAACGTCGATGTTATTAGAGGACGTTAAAAGGTTTTGCCTTACTAAGGGGTTATTTACTTTACTCCTATATGGCCAGCTGAAAGGCACCAGGATAGATGACGAGGATTTCCTGAAGATGTAAAGAGCCCGCGGTAAGTTTTGGTGGAAAATGGCTTGTAGATAAGGAAACCTCCAAAGGCTAAGCGGCTAGTCGAGCGATTTGCTCTTGGTAGAACATGAGCTTTGGGTCGGGGTTGGACTGCGACCAAAATATAGTGAATATGGCGCCACCAAATTTTCGTATACTAAAAAGACCCAAATTAACCGTTATGTCATATGCTTTTTGACATTCACGCCAATCAGTTATTAGTTTCTCTGTATGTCTGATACATTTTTTCCAAACTTCTTCTAAACATTGATGTAGTGCTTCTGCTTACATTCCAAAAATTTGATTGTCACCATAACCATTCCTTCCTACATGTTTATTGTAATAACGTTTTGCACGTGTCAAAACTATTTCTATTGGGTTTAATTGGCAGTGATATGGAGGTAAATGACTTTCCGAAAACTCGTTTACTGTGCAACGTTTCTCCTTTCTGTGTAATTATACTAAAGCTAGCAATTCTTTTTTATACATCTGTGAATTATGTTGGATGTTGTTTGTAATCAACCATTATATTATATTGGCTGTGTTCCAATACGATGAAGGCATTTTCTCAAACAGCACTGAATGATAAGGTGCATTGTACAACACAATTAGGGATAGTCCTTCTAAATTATTTACTAAACGTTCTTCTACCCACTGTAAAAACAAGTCTTCATTCATTTCACCATGATAATCATTGTTTTGAGATTTTGAAGTATATAATAAAGAGGCATTTGGTACAAATCCTGCTTCTGAACCTGCATGCACAACAACAAATCGTGTCCCGTCATAACCTCCTTGTTTTTTTACACTTCCTACATCGTTATCTTGTCATGATTTTGTTGGATTTTTTTTCCAAAAACAACCTGTTTTATTCATAAACACCACATTTCGTTTAATGTTTTCCTTATATGCCCTCAAAAATTTAATTCTAGCCTTAACAATGCTACGATTTCCCTCTGTTTTGAACTTAAAACTAATATCATGTAACACTCGTTTCAAGCGGGTATTACTTAAAATTATTTCATCTCCGAAATTCCGTATTTAAAAATTGCACAGTCATATTCTTTTCTGTAAAGAAAATAATTATCATCATTTCCTAAATCACTTTTTGGCACCTATCGCATACATCGTGTATACAGTAACTATAATGCTCTTCTTAAAATATTTAGGGCCGTCGTTAATCTTGATCTTCTTGCGAGGCTTCTTCCCAGGATTGTTTATAATTGAGTTTGCATGTCTCCGAGATTTAATTCGTGCCACAGTATGAACACTGATTTTTAAAGAAGCAGCTACTCTTTAAAACCAAAGTAAAGAAATTTATTATATGGGTAAGACATGAAACCCCTTTCTCTACTGATTGCATTGAAATTAGAGGACCACCCATTGTGTTTTTCACTTTTAAAGTAATCTAATACATTCAGTACTAGCTGTTATGATTGCGTCTCTAAGGTGGTACTTTCAGTTGACATTGCCAAATTTAGTTCTAATTAGAATTGACTTTCAACAGACTAATAATAAATATAAAAAACTGAAATAAACATGAAAAAACATACACTACATGGCAGATGTATACAAAAAACTGACAAAAGTGAGATTAAGTGTTGGAGGTACGCATTTTTGCCATTTCGCATTTAATTGCACGATCGATAGCTGCGTTAAAATTATTTTCGCGCAACGCACCAGGCGCTGGCCGTGCTCGTGACGATAACCCAATAAATGTTTCGTTTACGTTCGCAGGACGTTTAACCTTCTCGACGTTAACGACTAAATTTAACAAAATGTCCAGAAGATTAGAAAATGACGGTTTTCTAGACTGCGATTTTAAACCCTGTATAACATTACAAACATCCTTAAAAACTCCAAATTTTTTTAATTGTCGCGTACGTTGTTTGCTGAATTTTTTAACTACGACGTGATCGTCCGCAAAATACGGATAATTTTTCCTTTTTTTGAACGGGATGCAGCTTTCGTCTTTGGCTTCATGTTTAGTTCGCCCTGCAACTTCACGTCTTGCAGTGACATACCAACATTCCGTAACGAGCTTTTGTTGCGATCTCTTAGATTTATAATTTTCATACAATTTATTGAGTTGATCTGCTACTTCTGGAAGTACAGTCAGATTTTCATTCGATTCCGTTATAATTATTTTAAGAATACTATCAAACGTGACAAACAAGTCGATATGTTTAATATCGAATAGTGTGTTGATACCGTCACACGCTTCTTGAAGTCTTCCCGCAGTTGTTGTAGAGCGAATGCCGGATTTCTGGGTGTACGAACTAGATTTCTTGGGGGTCGGCCTCTACGCGAGCGCGTAGGCTGCGAAACATGAAACTCAATTTTCCACGTAGATATGTTATCCATACTCTCGTGAAGCGTAACTCGTGCAATATCGTTGACAGTTTTAATGGCATTTGTCTCTTTCAAAATAGTTTTTTTTTATTTACGTTAACGAAATATAGAATGTCTTTGTGTAGAAAAATCTAAAAGGCGTTTTTAAATGCAATTCATTTCGATCTGGGACTGTGCGGAAGTGATAAATTTCGTTACTATTAGCGTTCTCGTTGGCAGTTGTTACGTGTTCTGTAGGCAAAAGCGGCTCACAGCCTTGCTCGAGCTTCTCTTCTATCGTTTCGTTCTTAGATAAACTTGGAACTTTTTTAGTATGGCGAACAATTTTTTTGGAAACAAGATCTGGACACGCTTCTAAATCCACGGTACCAATGATGTTATCGTTTAAATTTATATTAGTATCAGTCGAGTCACACGGTCGATCAGGTACATAACGCTATTCAATTTGTTTAATTTCGTTAGCGCACAAATTTGTTGTGTCTGTTGTAATGAATCTCTATCAAGACGACGGTCCTCACGATCGACATTTTTCTGACGTATTTTAATTTTCGATTGTGATGCGATTTCGTTCAGATTTCCGAAACCTTTTCCATTTACGCCCTTTACGAACTAAAACAAGGCGATCTACCGGTGAAACAGGAGAACGCTTTTCCAAACGTTTAGTTTCAATATTTTTGTCAAGCTTTATGTCAATTTCTTCACTTACGTTATCGGTGCGTGTTTCGTCAGAATGCGTTTTAGAAATCGTTGCGGATAGCTCTCCTTGAGATAAAGGTCGTTAAAATTCTTCTTTAACGTCGATGTTATTAGAGGACGTTATAAGGTTTTGCCTTACTAAGGGGTTATTTTCTTTACTCTTATATGGCCAGCTGAAAGGCACCAGGATAGATGACGAGGATTTCCTGAAGATGTAAACAGCCCGCGGTTAGTTTTGGTGGAAAATGGCTCGTAGATAAGGAAACCTCCAAAGACTAAGCGGCTAGTCGAGCGATTTGCTCTGGGTAGAACATGAGCTTTGGGTCGGTGTTGGATTGCGACCAAAATATAGTGAATATGGCGCCACCAAATTTTTGTATACTAAGAAGACCCAACTTGAGTCTTTTGTATAAGGCGGTAAGGCGGTAAGGTATAAGGCATTGTTCAAATTACTTCGACGATCGTCTACGTCAATTAGCGAAAGCAACGCATTGATTACGTTACTTCGGGAAGAAATCTTGAAACTAACATTAACATTAAAATTTAAAATATAGGTATGCTGTGAACGATCTAAGGAGTTACTGTTAACGATTGCATTAAAAATACCAATCCTTTCTTTCGGAATAACGATTTTAGCAGCAATTTCGAATGCGTCTACGTTATCGATCTTATCAATTATAATTACCATAGGAATGTTTACGTGGTGCGCACGTTGACCATCGTAGGGCGCTAACGACATATAATTTTCTATGAAATCGTATTGAAGAACACAAGAATCGACGACGATCGGTGAAGGTGACGATGCATTACCAAAACGATCTGCTAGAACTCCTAGCTGTCGATAAAATTGCGAAAGACCTAAAGATAACCTAAAATTAGAAGTAGCAAAACGACGGTTATTGTTATAATTACATCGAGTGCTGTCTTCTGAAACGCTATCCTCATTCGTTGTGCGATTTGTGCTTAGTTCCCGATTTTCTAAGCGTAAACCTGCAACAAACTTACAATTTACAAAATTTTTAGGTAAATTGGAGACTTTAAAAAAGGCAAAAGATTCAGGGGGCTCTGGCGTTGTATGCGTCAATAGAATGTGACGTTTGATTTTCGAGGAAAATTTACGTTTCTTTTTCTCTCTTTTAAATGTATCTCGATGAATTTTGTGTCTGTCAGTGGTGCTGTCACTAAAGTTAGATGTCGCCACTGCAGGGTTTAATTCGTACGGAGGTTTTAAGCCAGTCGGAATATTTGAATCACTACACAACGTATGTTTTCGAAGGTATTTGTCTACAACACTGCTACGGTGTTTGTTCGCTTTTGCATTATCACCTGCATTTGTATCGGTAGCACTTTGGTTATGTAGAGACTTCCTATGCTGTTTCAAGTTAGATTTCGTATGGGTTGTGTGTTTTTTCACGTTCGACATTTGTTTGGTTACTTCCATAGTCAATCTAACGTTAGGATGTTCGAAATTGCACAAATTAGCATGGGCTTGGGAGGCGTGTAGATTATCCGTGGTGCTTGTGTACGTTATACGAGGTGTAGTTTAATTTTTACGAGCATGATCGGTTACAATTTTGTTTCGTTTATGACTACAATGGCGATTTGAGATATGTAATATCAATTTTTTTTTTTTGAAACAATATTAGTTTGAAGAGGCTTGTCTCGTTTATTTACACGGTTTGAATCCTTGAAATCTGGTTTTACGCTTACGTATGCACTGCCGCTGTGTAACTTAGGATCGTCGAAATATTTTATAGGACGTACGTTTTCTTCTCGCTCTACTCGATTAAGAGACTCAAGCTGTTCACCAATTTTGTCATGAAACGGATTTTGTTTATGTCGTTTCTTCATATGTTTCGAAGGTTCCTTAAATATTTCATTTGATGATTGTGTTCCAGCACTTGGCGAGTGTAATTTAGACCGTTTAGGAACAATTTCATTTTCATCCTAAGTATACGAACGCTTTCGAGTTGGATGGTCAGTCGCATCGTTATCGCCCAAAGACTCTCTGTAAGTACAATCGAACCCCATTTCATTTCTTTCAGATGGTTTACTATTCATATCGCGGTTTTGTTCTATTGTACATACAGGTATGTGTGAAGGCAGAGCGCTCGATGATTTACCATGTTTTATTTTTCTTTTACGCATTTTTGCCATTTCGCATTTAATTGCACGATCGATAGCTGCGTTAAAATTATTTTCGTGCAACGCACCAGGCGCTGGCCGTGCTCGTGACGATAACCCAATAAATGTTGCGTTTACGTTCGCAGGACGTTTAACCTTCTCGACTTTAACGACTAAATTTAACAAAATATCCCGAAGATTAGAAAATGACGGTTTTCTAGACTGCGATTTTAAACCCTGTATAACATTACAAACATCCTTAAAAACTCCAAATTTTTTTAATTGTCGCGTACGTTGTTTGCTGAATTTTTTAACTACGACGTGATCGTCCGCAAAATACGGGTAATTTTTCCTTTTTTTGAACGGAATGCAGCTTTCGTCTTTGGCTTCATGTTTAGTTCGCGCTGCAACTTCACGTCTGGCAGTGACATACCAACATTCCGTAACGAGCTTTTGTTGCGATCTCTTAGATTTAGAATTTTCATACAATTTATTGAGTTGATCTGCTACTTCTGGAAGTACAGTCAGATTATCATTCGATTCCGTTTTAATTATTTTAAGAATACTATCAAACGTGACAAACAAGTCGATATGTTTAATATCGAATAGTGTGTTGATACCGTCACACGCTTCTTGAAGTCTTCCGCAGTTGTTGTAGAGCGAATGCCGGACTTCTGGGTGTATGAACTAGATTTCTTGGGGGTCGGCCTCTACGCGAGCGCGAGTTAGAGTTCGTGGCTTCGAGCGGTCTTTTTTAAAAAGACTTCTTTGAACTTTAACACATTTATTTGGTTTTATGTACAGAAGTTAATTGTTGAATTTTAACAAACTTGAATAATAAGTCTAAGTCGAAATACATTTATTAATTTGTACAATGAGTTATCTTACGAACTGCAAGGTAAAAGCTGAACGTCTGATGAACTGACTAGGAGTGGAGCTCCCAGTCCTTATATAACTTTCTCCCCCTCACAATACTGTGGGAACCTGCGGACGTAATGTCCGCTTACATTCTACAATACTTAGTTGCTATCTTAAAAGCTATTCATAAATACAATGTTGCAGGCTTATTCTGCGTAATCACGGTACGTGACATCCGTCGACCGTCTGTGACCTGACATTTGCAGTGTCACTTATCCTTGGGCTACTTTGTAGCGTTTCCACTCGTGGGAACTGAAATCATCATAATAGTATGTAATAAAATGTTGCAACGACATTGTTGCACTGTCTTAACATTTACTAATGTTTCCTAATATTTCCTAATACGGATATTAGTATTATATATATAATAGATGGGGGTTCCTATAACTCCTCCCAACGTACATTAAAAATTAAGGGTTTTAACCTTTTTCTTGATTTTTAATTAAATCATTTTCGTTTAATCTCATTTAAAATTCATATTTTCTAGGGGTACATTTGTTTGTTTGGGTTTCTTTAATCTAAAATTGTTTTCTTTATTATTCTTAAATCTAATACATATTTTGTACATTACATAAATGATCAATAAAATAGTTCATAAAATCAATATAATTGTCCATACACTAATGTTATCATAGTGCACTTTGGGCGTCTTGATCTCGTTCAGTTTTTCTTTGTATTCTTCCATGAGTTTCATGGCGTGGTTTAAGTTGTCTAATTCCAGGTGTTCCAATTGCATTGGTTTTTGAAGGGTTTCTTCATCTTCTTCTTGGTTAATCTTGATTTGCAGATCGGGTAGATTTGCTAATTTCTTGCTTTGTACTGGATCTTGGTAAACTCCAATTATTTCATTTTTTAATTTTAAATAACAATTTTCCTTAAGGGTGATTAATTTACTTCCGGTTAATGCTAAATTACTTTCATCTTGATTGCAATACATTGTTGCGATTACTTCGGTGGGAAAAATGACTATCCATTTATTTTCCGTTACTTTCTGAATTTTCATGTTGTTGATTAATACAGGTTTGGCTTCACAATTTTCATAATGATTGGTAAATTTTAGTAGTTGTACTTCGCAAGTGCTGTCTTCTTGAATTGTTGTGGTTGTTAATGATTGGCATAAGTATTGATTGGGTGTGCCTTCATTACATTTGTCGTTGGTATAACCATATCTTTGTTCATTTAAGGATAGGAATTTGGTTTTTGGAATAATAACATGGTATGTGCTAGTCATTTTCATTGGAAAAGCAAATAAGTGATAATAATTGTAACTGTTAATCTCTACTATTGGTATTTCTATTAAAAATGTTAAATCGTTGTTTTTTACATAGCCTTTAACCATGGCTATTTTTTCAAATATTAAAATGTTTGATTCTAATACTTCGAAAGGTAATTTACTATTAGTTATAAAGGATTTTATTCTCAATAATTCTTTTAATAAATCTATTGGTTCTATTATACTTGAATGTAGGGTATTTAATTTTGCAAAGGTTACTGCGTTTTCTAATGTTGCTAGGATTTGTTGAATTAAAGTTAGGGTTGATATTATCTGGTTATATATCGTATTGAATCTGATTAAATCTCGCATGCCTAACATAGTAGTTCGCATGTTATTTTCTAAGGTTTCTATTCGATTGGCTATACTATCTTGATTTCTAACTAATTTTCTAAGGGTTTCATTAAATTTGATGATCGTTGATTGTATTAACGATATTTGATTATTGATTATAGTTTTAATGTCGTTTTGATTTTCTATTAATTGTTGTATCGCGTTGTCATAGCGTTCTGCGTCTTGGTTATCTAAATTTCCGGTAATTGCTTTAATTACGTTTCCTAATCCGTTGATTAGTCCTCGTTTTCTTCTCGTCATTTGTTCTGTAGGTATTAGTCGATTAAATTTGTCTTCGATATTTTTCAAAATGCTTTCTGTTATACTGTCGTAGTTCATCATTTCTATTGCGTATTCTTTTCCGAATTTCGTTGTGTCCATTGATTGTTTTAGTCGAAAATAATTATTTTTGATTATTTGAAATTCTTGTTTTAGCTCGGTTAAATCGAATTTTGTGCAAAGGTCCAATAATCTATGGTGTTTTGCATACTGCCTAATTTAATTGGTAGTATACCGGGGTTGTTCTTAATGTCTTCAATTATAATTTCTGTGTCCGTTCTACCTGGGTGGAGGTTGACGGTAAGGGTGACGATTGTCCATCTGAAAGTACAGGGTGTCTTAAATTTTGAGGTGAACATATTTTGTTATCTTGCCGTCGTCTATCGCGGCTACGTTTTTCTGATATTCGTTTGATTTTAAAGGGTCCTAAATTTCTCGGTGCCGTTTTGTGTCTTTTACTTTGGTAATTTTTCTCGAATACGGTTTGTCCTATGGAAAATTTGTTTATATCTGAGTTTTTATTACGGGTCGCGGTAATTCGCTCTTTATCGTTATCTAATTTGTCCTTTACTTTGTCGTAGGTTATTTTTAGTTTCTCCTTGTGGTCTTTAGCGTATTGCTGATAGATTTCTTTGTTATAATGTATATCGTAGGGGTTGCGTGAATCTGAATGTCCTAAGGTTAGTTCTAAGGGTGTAAAATTTGTAGTTGAATGAATCGTGTTATTATACGCGATTAATGCGTATGACATTAAATTGGTTATGTGCTCTTTCTTGTAATTTATTCTTAATCATCTGATCTGTTCTAATAGGGTTGAATGTAGTCTCTCAATTAGTCCGTTTGATTCAGGGTGGTTTTCCGTTATAAAGTGTATTTTTATTTTGTGTAATTCTAAAGTGTTTTGAATTGTTTCGTCTTTGAATTCGCTTCCGTTATCTAATGTTATTGCTTCGGGTGTTCCGTAAAATGTAAAATACTGTAGAAATCCTTGGGTTACGTTTATACTATTTTTAGAAGTGATTGGTATTGCTTGTCCTATTTTCGTAAATGCGTCCACTAATGTTAATTAACTTTGTGCTTCTACTACTAGAGTATCTGCATGTAATTTCTGGAAAGGTTTGTCTGGTGTTTTAGTTAACATTAAGGGTATCTTTGGGGGTTTTCTGTCATATTTGGCTTTATCACATAATTCGCATTGATTGATAAAGTCTGTAGTTAATTCTTTCATGTCCTTGAAATAGTAGCGTCTCATAATTTGTTTTAGGGTCTCGTTTATTCCTCGATGGTTGGTCTTTCCTTCGTGTTGGTTTCTTATTACGTCATTTATTTCGTCAGGGTCGTCTAATGTTATTAATTTTCTTGTGCATCTTATAAGTTCGGGGCCAGAATTGTTAAATAGTTTTACATATATTTCTGAAAATCGTTTATATAAGTTTTCCGTGTTAAAATAAAAGTAAAATCGTTTTTTCTCGGGGGTGTATTCTTTTAATATTTTAATTATCTGTGATTCATTGTCGTCTTTAGTTATTTGAACTTGGTAAATTTTCTTATTGTCCACTTTCGTGTATTTAACAGGGTTGGGGTTGTTTAAAACTTCTGTGATTATAAATTGATTGGGTTTCATGTCTATAGCTTCGTTTAAAATCTTTATTGCGGTTTCCGGTTCGTCATTTTGTGTTGAATGTATAGTTTCCATTTCTTCTGGGTCTTCTCTGACTTCGGTTTCGTCTACGTTTCCTGCTAATGATTCTGTCTCAAGTGCGTTAAGTTGGATTCTACTTAAGGCGTCTGCATTATTGTTGTAAATTCCCTTTTTGTATATGATCTCATAATCATATTCTTCTAGTCTGATTCTCCATCTTTGTAATTTCGAATTAGGTTCTTTGAGTTTGCATAGCCAAACTAATGGTCTATGATCGGTATATATATATAGAATTTCCGTCCGTATATATACGGTCTGAAATATTTTGTTGCCCAAATTATGGCTAACAATTCTTTCTCTATCGTACTGTATCGTTGCTCTGTTTCGTTGAGGGTTCTGGATGCGTAACTGATAGGTTTGTCGTTACCTACTGTTCCTTAGCTTAATACTGCGCCTAAGGCTACATTTGATGCGTCTGTTGTTAAAATGAATGGTTTTGAAAAGTCTGGGTATTCTAATACGGGGTGATTTGTTAAAATGCTTTTGATTTTATCTATTGCTTTTATGAATTCTGGGGTATGTACAATTTTGTTTCCCTTCTTTAAACAATTGGTTAGGGGCTTTGTTATTTGAGCATAACCTTTTATGAATTTTCGGTAATATCCGCTAAGGCTTAAAAATCCTTTAATCTCTTTATTCGTTTTAGGTATGGGGTAATTTAATACAGCGTTTGTTTTGTCGGGGTTTGGCATCACTCCTTGGGGTGTTATTACGTGTCCTAAAAAGGTTACTTCCTTCTGTAGAAATTCGCTTTTGTCTAGTTGTACTTTAAATTTTGCGGTTCTTAATCTTTCGAACACTTCTCTTAATCTTTCTATGTGCTCCACTAATGATGTTGAATACACTATTATATCGTCTAGGTACACAAGGCATTTTTCGTTGTGTATCCCTCGTAGTATGTTATCCATTACTCGTTGAAAAGTTGCGGGTGCGTTCTTCAGTCCAAATGGCATCCGTTTGTACTCGTAGTGTCCTCTAGGTGTGCTAAAGGCTGTTTTCTGTGTATCTCCTTCTTCCATTTCTACTTGATGGTATCCTGATGCTAAGTCTAGTGTCGAAAAATATTGGCATTTGCCTAACTTGTCTAATATTTCTGTGATATTCGGTAACGGGTATTTATCGTCTAACGTTTTTTCATTTAATTTGCGGTAATCTATTACCATTCGGTATTTTCGTTTTCCTGATGCGTCTAGTTTCTTTGGTACTATTAGTACGGGGCTGCTCCATGGTGAATTGGAGTGTTGTATTATATCTTGATCTAATAGATCGGTTACTTGTCTGTCAGCTTCTTCCTGACTTGCCTGGGGTAATCTGTATGCTTTGGTGAATAGGGGTTTGTTATCCGTTAGCTCAATGTTGTGCTTAACTGTGTTTGTAAACGTTAGGGGTATTCCTTCGCAATGGAATATATCGCGGTATTCATAACATAATTTTTGTATTGCGTTTTGTTCTTCGTGATTTATGTCGCGGTTAAATCGTATATTATTTAAATTTTGTTTTAACAATTCGTCATTTTCTGCGGGGTTATAATTTTCGTTTGGGGATTCATCTATTTCCATTTCGTCAAAGTTTAATTCTTCTACGTTTATCGGGTTTGTTAAAGATATTTCTACGGGGTAATCATTTGAGTTTATTATTGTTGTTGTGGCGTAATTATTTTTGATTTTTACTAATGCGGTTGGGGTTTTTACTCCTTGTTGAAAAGTTATGTGGTCTATTATTCCTAAGTTTTTATTTGAATCTACGGGAATTCTTATTTTTTTTTTCTGTTCGGGGTTCTAGTGTATATTTTTCGTCGATTTGGGTATTTTGAAATTTAATGGGGATTCGTCCATACTTGGTTCTTAATAATCGGTTTTTGATATCTATATTGGCTCTTAATTTTCTTAGAAGGTCCATTCCTAATAGTCTGTCATATTTGTCATTGAATTCAAATATGCAGAATTTGTGTTTCATCTTTACGTTAAAGGTTTTTGGTAAAGGTATGTTTGCTACGAATTGGTGTATGGTTGTTTGATGGGCGGTTTTAATTTTAAAGGGTTCTCTCTCTACATAGTCTAGATAATGTTTTTTTACTGTTCGCGGGCTTATTAATGTTTTAGAAGATCCGGTATCGATTAGTAATTTAAATTCAGCGTGGGGTATTTCGATATAGGGTAATACAAGGTGATTCATATTATTTAGATTTATTACGTTAGGTCGTTTATAAAATGGTCCATTTGAAAATTTGAACATGTGTTCTTTTCGTCGTCTTCCTCGTAATTTTCGTGTGATTCTTCGCGTTCATAATGGTTTGATTGATTCTGTTCGTTATTCGTACACGGTTGATTATTATGATTCTGTTCATCTTCATACTCTTCTACTTCTTGGTGAAATAGCTCTTCTGAAGTGAAAGTGCGTTTTTGATTAGGGTTTGGTCTTATGTGCGTTATTTTTGTGTTAGGTCTGGTGTTACCAGATGAGGTATCCATTGGTGTAGGTTTGTAATAGTTATTGGGATTATTATTGTTTATCATCGGTGAGTTTCTGTTAGGATTCGCGTTGAATGCTGGTCTTTGTTGATTTATATTTTGGTTAAATCTCGGTTGAAATGCGGGTCTTGAAAAGTTCGAGTTAAATGTTGGTTGATATGTGGGTTTTGAAAAGTTCGGGTAAAATGTTGGTTTTGTAAATTGTTTGTATTGGTTGTTAAAGTTTGAGTTATTAAAATGTGGATTATTTGTTCGCGTTTGGTTTGTTTGTGCATTGAATGCGTTAAATTTTGGTTGTGGATTTATTTGTCTTGCGGGTTGTATAGTTTTCATTGGCGTATAGCTTTTATTCGCGTTGGGGTTATATAGTCGGTTTCTGTAGTACATTACGTTTTCTTCTTCAATTATCATATTCATTGCTTGTTCTAAGTTTTGGGGATGTTGAAATCTAATTTTGTCTGAAAGTCTCTCGGTAGTGCATTTAGATAGGTATCTAATGCCATCTCGTCGTACATTTTAGTTTTTATTAGTCTCACGTTTGGGTCGGTTTATTCGATTTTGAGTTTTGTCAAGATTAAACTTCTTACATCTTGGCATCTCATTCCAAATTGATAGGGTGACTGGTTGTGTTCCATTCTTAGTCCGGTTAAGCCTCTTATTAAACATTTTAAGTTCCGTTGATCGCCGAAATATGAAATTAATATCCGTTTAAAGCTTTCCCACTCGTCTACGTCCTCTCGGCTGGCAATTAGCGTTAGTGCCCTTCCAGTTAGTTTACTGGTTATGAGGCGGATAAGCAGAGTGTTTCTGTCATTATCGCCTGGCTTATAAAAGGTCTTTAAGAATATTTCGGAAGCCGAAATATAACCTCTCTATTGCAAAAACAAAATACTTTGTTATTAAAAGAATGGTTTGATAATAATAAAAACAAATAGAAAAGATTGTGTATGTATTATTATTGTAGTCAGTAAGAAATCTTTAATGCTGATGTCTGCAGAAAAAACAATTAAACTCAGACAGCACGAATGGGACTCTCAACCCTGAAAGCAATTATAATTGATCAACGCAATAGCTCTTTACTGGTTTTTACAACATTTAACAAATTGTACAGATATCTCGAAAAATTTGCCAAAGACAGACAAATAGATAGGCAGACTGACTGCACCAATTTTCTCATTCTCGCTTTTAAAGAATAACAAGTCGTAGTTATTTAAATCGCGAACTCAGTTTATCTACAAGAACTATATAAACGTGGAAATTTATGAAATGCTCCAACTTTAAAAAATCCACTATCATTATTCTTTCCTGACAAGGGTAATTTTAACAAAAGTTTTCATTTTTTTTATTTGTTCTATAGAACACAACTACAACTTGACAATAAAGATTGAGCGATTATCACACACATATCTTGAGTATATATAAAGATATTAAACACTAAGAACAGCAGAAAATTCAACCCATGTCAGACAGCTTTTTCTTGTCAACGATAGTCTAGTCTAATGCTTCTTCAGCATTTGCATTTCCATATTTACGTAATGAAGGCAACTCTGCAATTTTAGATCACATGCATTTCTAATTTCAATTACAAAAAAATATGAAAGCATCTATTTGAAATGCATTTCTAACTTTAATCGCAAAAAATGAGAGCATCTATTCGAAATATGCACTCAGATTAAAAGTCAAAATTGCTTTACACCGTTCTGTAAACTGAGATTACGTAGTTATTAAATCGGAGTAATGTGAAATGAAACACACAATGTATGTTTCTTTATTGTAATCTGTAAAATACATATATATAATGTTATGTACTCTAGAATAAACATACTATAATTCACTTAAGTTTCCCAAATATAAAGAACATTTCTAACTCACTCCAACTCTGAACGGTTAAAAAATATTGCATTATCAATTCTATGAGGGCTGTCTTCTTCATCTTTGACGCGCGGTCGTTTTCTGGTTGTTCTTCTTCGTGTTAACTAAAAAAGATTCAAATGAATATTATATATCAAGTAAATGCATTAAAAAATTAAATCTATATATTAAGCTAACGAAATACATACTCTGTATTGGTGCCATTAGGTCGTACGTTGCAATTGCTGGATCTGCTCACGGCGTCAACGATTTTTTCACCAGTACTTAATTTGGATTGACTATAAACTACTCAATAATTTTAGCCCAATCACTATCATTATTCTTTCCTGACAAGGACAATTTTTTAAAAAAAAAGGTTTTCATTTTTATTTGTTTTATAGACCACACAACTACAACTTGACAATAAAGATTGAACGATTATCACACACACATATCTTGAGTATATAAGGATATTAAACAACAAGAACAGCAGAAAATTCAACTCATGTAAGCAAGAATTTAATGCTAAGGTATTGTCTAAATAGCAATTGTAGAAAATATGAAATCTATAGAAAATTTAATAAAGCCAGTCATGTATAAATTTTTTAATGCTGACATCCACAGGAAAAATAAAAAGCGAGAAATTTAATGCTAACATCATCAGAATAATAAATAAATCCACTTAGACAGCATTAATGGAAGACCGGCCTGGCTTCGAAACTGTGCACGCGTATATACCATATTTTAAAATTAAAGTTGTCAATTGCAAAACAAAAAATTAAATTTTACCTAGAAATCATTTTAAAATATTTACTTTTTTCAGTACAACTGAAAGAACTTGACTTTTATACATTTTTTAATCGATATCATAGACTTTTTCTATACTGTTGGTAAAAATCTACGTGAAGTATTTATATTAAATAATAAACTGACCTGTTAGAAAAAATTAAAAATTTGCATCGTTTTCTGAAAAAAAATTGCGTACTTTTTCAGTACAACTGAAAGAACTTGAGTTTATACATTTTTTTAATCGATATCAGACTGTACAGAAACAGTAATGTTTAATTATATCAGTCAAAAACATGATGTGTTTACTATTAAACAAAACAAAATTGTTCTTAATCCAAGTGATGATAAAAGAATTCTTAGGACCTCAACCACTGATAAATACGACCAGCGAGTACGTTGTTAAAAATTGTTTTCGTTGCAGAAAGTAACATCAATTCCGTCAATATTACTGTATTAGTCGATTAAGGCATGAGTTAATTTTTTACAACGTTTCTTTTTATTCGCTTAGGGCAATGCAGAGAAAGAAGTTAGAATTGAACACATTTTTATAATAAAAATAAACCTTGATACAAAAAATCACATTCAGTTTTACTGAAAAGTTACAATTTACATGCATATAGGTAATTTGTGTGAAATTCTTTAAAACCATGAGTGTGTAAAAATTATTAAACAAAGACGGTTTAATCTGAGACATTTTTTCAAAATTTGCTTTGTTTTTATTTAAAATATTTTATATGTAATAATAATAAAAAAAATAGCGCTGTAATTATAATGTATATTCTGTACACATCATAAATCAAAGGTCGTATAAAAACGCAACTGAATGAAAAAAAAATGATGTTGTATGCTAAATTCCTTTAGTAATGGTTTTTGCTCAGAGCTGCCTTCAGTATGTAAATATTGGAAATGCTGCATAGCGAATTTTTGTCATAGTTATGTACTGAAAGCAACTCTGCAATTTTAGATAGCATGCACGATTCAAGCTTGAAAATCGTCTTGAATAAAAACGTAAATATAGGAGATTTTTTTAACAATTTGCATCCAAAGCAATTTGCTATGCAATTATTTCTTTTACAGTTGTTTTTGCTTACGCGTTTTCCCGTAAAACTCAGCTGAATGAAAAAATTAAAATTCATACTGTCTCGCTAGAAAACCAAATTCAAAGCATCTAACACATTTTCTCTGCACTTACATTTTTCAGCGCTTTATTTGAATCAAATTATCCGACCCGGTGAAGAAGTATTTGTGAAGGGTTTAAAAATAAGAAATTGATTGAAACCTTCACAAGTACGCATTTTTTTCGTTTTGGATTTATCTAAAAATAGAATACCTTTCAATCTACCCGAGTTTAACTATATTAGCATAAATGTATTGCAGAGAAAAAAAGTAGTAGTAACCGTTCTGTTTAAAAAATCCAGTTTGTTATTGTTTAAAGATGAGTTAGCATAAGGTTGATGAGTATGTTTTTCAATATTAACAATTGCATTATCGAAGTAAACTTTTTCACGCACGTTCAGTATTTCACTATTCATTTTACATTTTAATTAAATAAATGCAGTCCTAACGATTGTAGAAACAACGGCTGGAATAGTGTTATCTCGCTAGAAAACCAAATTCAAAGCATCTACACACATTTTCTCTGCACTTACATTTTTTCAGCGCTTTATTTGAATCAAATTATCCGACCCGGTGAAGAAGTATTTGTGAAGGGTTTAGAAAATAAGAAATTGATTGAAACCTTCACAAGTACGCATTTTTTTTTCGTTTTGGATTTATCTAAAAATAGGATACCTTTCAATCTACCCGAGTTTAACTATATATTAGCATAAATGTATTGTAGAGAAAAAAAGTAGTAGTAACCGTTCTGTTTAAAAAATCCAGTTTGTTATTGTTTAAAGATGAGTTAGCATAAGGTTGATGAGTATGTTTTCAATATTAACAATTGCATTGTCGAGTAAACTTTTCACGCACGTTTAGTATTTCACTATTCATTTTACATTTTAATTAAATAAATGCAGTCCTAACGATTGTAGAAACAACGGCTGGAATAGTGTTATCACATATAACGCTTTATTTGAAACAAATTATCCGACCCGGTGAAGAAGTATTTTGTGAAGGGTTTAGAAAAGAAGAAATTGATTGAAACCTATATAAATGCAAAAACATTTTGATATGCTTGCACTAAGTTGTCCTAAGCTATCGGCGTTAAAAAACATCCATTGTTGTAGACACCGCAATAATAATGTGCAATGCACAAAACAAAATACCTTTTTTTTTATTAAAAGAATGGCTTGATAATAATAAAAAACAATAGAAAGATTTTGTCTGTGTTTACTAATCCTCACACTGTCTTTAATTGAATATTTTGGGGGCAAGTTTGATGTGGGGTAAATGATGATTTAAGAATAGTTTTTTTTTTCATTTGATTTATCAACTTTTACTAAAAGTGCGTGTAAAAATTAATAAACAACATTGACGGTTTTAATCTGAGACATTTTTTTCAAAACTTGCTTTAATTTTTAATAAAAATTTTTATATGTAACCATAAAAAATAGCGCTGTAATAATGGTGTATTTTCTGTACACACAACATATATCAAAGGTAGTATAAAAAACATTTGATTACTATACTGCAAGCAAGCAAATTTTTTCAGTAAACGCAGCTGAATGAAAAATAAGGTTGATGAGTATGTTTTTTCACGCACGTTCAGTATTTCACTATTCATTTTTTTACATTTTAATTAAATAAATGTAGTCCTAACGATTATAGAAACAACGGCTGGAATGAAGTTATCATATAGCGCTTTATTTGAAGCAAATTATCCGACCCGGTGAAGAAGTATTTGTGAAGGGTTTAGAAAAGAAGAAATTGATTGAAACCTATCTAATGCAAAACATTGTAACTGATATGCTTGCACTAGATCGTCCTAAGCTATCGGAGTTAAAAATCAACAATCGTTTAAAATATAACATCCATTGTTGTAGACACCGCAATAATAATAATCTCCAATGCACAAAACAAAATACCTTTTTTTATTAAAAGAATGGCTTGATAATAATAAAAAACAATAGAAAGATTTTGTCTGTGTTTACTAATCCTCACACTGTCTTTAATTGAATATTTTGGTATTTTTGGTTGCAAGTTTGATGTGGGTAAATGACGATTTAAGAATTGTTTTTTTTTCATTTGATTTATCAACTTTTACTAAAAGTGCGTGTAAAAATTAATAATTAGTAGCGCTATTTTGAAATTAACTGTGAAATGCGTGAATCTAATCAGAACAGTCGATGCAATAACGAAACACATTATAATAATCAAAGCAAATATTAGTATATTGAAGCTTGCTATTATAAATAAGGTATATGAAGACAATCGTCAGGAAAATCCTAGTAGGCTGGAATCTAATTTGACACATCTTAAAGTTACCTTGTACGATTGAGGTACTTGAAACGCTCTTTGGAATATCAAGGTAAAGGTATTGATGCAACGCTTTCTAGAGGTCATATTCGAAAAATCTGATTTGGCATGATGTACAATCATGTTTTGGAAGTCGAATAATTACGGGACTTATTACCAATTTAAGTTATAGAGATCCTCTAGTGTTCTTAGACAAGGCGTTCGCTAGTTTTAAACGCAAGATTGTTGCTTGCTTAAAAAGTCAATGTTGAAAGTTAATGTAATATTGACCGTTAACTTTGTTGCCTTACAACTGGTGAAATAGATTTGAAAACGTTTCCTACTGCAAATCGTCAATCGATATAAATACCAATCTCAAGCGGTGGTATAAGGAGAACGTATTAGACAAGATTTCGAAGCGATTATAGGAATTTAGCGAAAAGGATTCAGGTCGGGCAATCCAAGAAGTTTTACTCTTGAAGGTGAATATAAACAATCATGATCCACTTAAAGGAGGGTGTTCAACGTTTGTTCCGGTTCCGGACTTATAAACAATACCGCAATCTTTCTTGATTTTATATTAAAAGTTCCTTTGCAAAGCAAGTGGAGCCGTGTTTCATTGAAAGTAATATAAACCGATCCTAATTCAAAAACGTACCCACAAGTATTTTACATTGAAATGTTTTCACAACTATTTTTACATTTGAAATTATATAGGACCGGTCCTAATTCAAAACGCGACAGTCGTATTTTTCCAATTAGTAAACACAGACAAGTTCTTTCTATTGTTTTTTTATTATTATCAAGCCATTCTTTTAATAAAAAAGGTATTTTGTTTTGTGCATTGCAGATTCTTATTGCTGTGTCTACAACAATGGATGTTATATTTTAAACGATTGTTGATTTTTAACTCCGATAGCTTAGGACGATCTAGTGCAAGCATATCAGTTACAATGTTTTGCATTAGATAGGTTTCAATCAATTTCTTCTTTTATAAACCCTTCACAAATACTTCTTCACCGGGTCGGATAATTTGCTTCAAATAAAGCGCTATATGATAACTTCTTTCCAGCCGTTGTTTCTACAATCGTTAGGACTACATTTATTTAATTAAAATGTAAAAAAATGAATAGTGAAATACTGAACGTGCGTGAAAAAGTTTACTTCGACATGAGATTGGTATTTATATCGATGTGACGATTTGCAGTAGAAACGGCTTCAAATCCAATTTGCCCAGTTGTAGGCTTAACAAAGTTAACGGTCAATATTACATTAACTTTCAACATTGACTTTTTAAGCAAGCAACAATCTTGCGTTTAAAACTAGCGAACGCCTTGTCTAAGAACACTAGAGGATCTCTATAACTTAAATTGGTAATAAGTCCCGTAATTATTCGACTTCCAAAAACATGATTGTACATCATGCCGAATCAGATTTTTTCGAATATGACCTCTAGAAAGCGTTGCATCAATACCTTTACCTTGATATTCCAAAGAGCGTTTCAAGTACCTCAATCGTACAAGGTAACTTTTAAGATGTGCCAAATTAGATTCCAGCTTACTAGGATTTTCCTGACGATTGTCTTCATATACCTTATTTATAATAGCAAGCTTCAATATACTAATATTTGCTTTGATTATTATAATGTGTTTCGTTATTGCATCGACTGTTCTGATTAGATTCACGCATTTCACAGTTAATTTCAAAATAGCGCTACTAATTATTAATTTTACACGCACTTTTAGTAAAGTTGATAAATCAAATGAAAAAAACTATTCTTAAATCGTCATTTACCCACATCAAACTTGCAACCAAAATACCAAAATATTCAATTAAAGACAGTGTGAGGATTAGTAAACAGACAAAATCTTTCTATTGTTTTTATTATTATCAAGCCATTCTTTTAATAAAAAAAGGTATTTTGTTTTGTGCATTGCAGATTATTATTATTGCGGTGTCTACAACAATGGATGTTATATTTTAAACGATTGTTGATTTTTAACTCCGATAGCTTAGGACGATCTAGTGCAAGCATATCAGTTACAATGTTTTGCATTAGATAGGTTTCAATCAATTTCTTCTTTTATAAACCCTTCACAAATACTTCTTCACCGGGTCGGATAATTTGCTTCAAATAAAGCGCTATATGATAACTTCATTCCAGCCGTTGTTTCTATAATCGTTAGGACTACATTTATTTAATTAAAATGTAAAAAAATGAATAGTGAAATACTGAACGTGAGTGAAAAACATACTCATCAACCTTATTTTCATTCAGCTGCGTTTACTAAAAAATTTGCTTGCTTGCAGTATAGTAATCAAATGTTTTTATACTACCTTTGATTTATGTTGTGTGTACAGAAAATACACCATCATTACAGCGCTATTTTTATGGTTACATATAAAAATTTTATTAAAAATTAAAGAAAGTTTTGAAAAAATGTCTCAGATTAAAACCGTCAATGTTGTTTATTAATTTTACACGCACTTTTAGTAAAAGTTGATAAATCAAATGAAAAAAAACTATTCTTAAATCATCATTTACCCACATCAAACTTGCAACCAAAATACCAAAATATTCAATTAAAGACAGTGTGAGGATTAGTAAACACAGACAAAATTTTCTATTGTTTTTATTATTATCAAGCCATTCTTTTAATAAAAAAGGTATTTTGTTTTGTGCATTGCACATTATTATTGCGGTGTCTACAACAATGGATGTTTTTAACGCCGATAGCTTAGGACAACTTAGTGCAACATATCAGTTACAATGTTTTTGCATATATATAGGTTTCAATCAATTTCTTCTTTTCTAAACCCTTCACAAAATACTTCTTCACCGGGTCGGATAATTTGTTTCAAATAAAGCGTTATATATGATAACACTATTCCAGCCGTTGTTTCTACAATCGTTAGGACTGCATTTATTTAATTAAAATGTAAAATGAATAGTGAAATACTGAACGTGCGTGAAAAAGTTTACTTCGATAATGCAATTGTTAATATTGAAAAACATACTCATCAACCTTATGCTAACTCATCTTTAAACAATAACAAACTGGATTTTTTAAACAGAACGGTTACTACTACTTTTTTTCTCTGCAATACATTTATGCTAATATAGTTAAACTCGGGTAGATTGAAAGGTATCCTATTTTTAGATAAATCCAAAACGAAAAAAAATGCGTACTTGTGAAGGTTTCAATCAATATCTTATTTTTCTAAACCCTTCACAAATACTTCTTCACCGGGTCGGATAATTTGATTCAAATAAAGCGCTGAAAAAATGTAAGTGCAGAGAAAATGTGTGTAGAAGCTTTGAATTTGGTTTTCTAGCGAGACAGTATGAATTTTAATTTTTTTTCATTCAGCTGAGTTTTACGGAAAAACGCGTAAGCAGAAAACAACTGGAAAAGAAATAATTGCATAGCATATTGCTTTGGATGCAAATTGTTAAAAAAAAAATCTCCTATATTTACGTTTTTATTCAAGACGATTTTCAAGCTTGAATCGTGCATGCTATCTAAAAAATTGCAGAGTTGCTTTCAGTACATAACTATGACAAAAAATTCGCTATGCAGCATTTCCAATATTTACATACTGAAGGCAGCTCTGAGCAAAAACCATTACAAAAGGAATTTAGCATACAACATCATTTTTTTTCCATTCAGTTGCGTTTTTATACGACCTTTGATTTATGATGTGTACAGAATATACATTATAATTACAGCGCTATATTTTTTATTATGATTACATATGAAATATTTTAAATAAAAACAAAGCAAATTTTGAAAAAAATGTCTCAGATTAAACCGTCTTTGTTTAATAATTTTTACACACTCATGGTTTTAAAGAATTTCACACAAATTACCTATATATGCATGTAAATTGTAACTTTTCAGTAAAACTGAATGTGATTTTTTTGTATCAAGATTTATTTTTATTATAAAAATGTGTTCAATTCTAACTTCTTTCTCTGCATTGCCCTAAGCGAATAAAAAGAAACGTTGTAAAAAAATTAACTCATGCCTTAATCGACTAATACAGTAATATTAACGGGAATTGATGTTACTTTCTGCAACGAAAACAATTTTTAACACAGTACTCGCTGGTCGTATGTATCAGTGGTTGAGGTACTAAGAATTCTTTCATCATCACTTGGATTAAGAACAATTTTGTTTTGTTTAATAGTAAACACATCATGTTTTTGACTGATATAATTAAACATTACTGTTTCTGTACAGTCTGATATCGATTAAAAAATGTATAAACTCAAGTTCTTTCAGTTGTACTGAAAAAGTACGCAATTTTTTCAGAAAACGATGCAAATTTTAATTTTTCTAACAGGTCAGTTTATTATTTAATATAAATACTTCACGTAGATTTTTACCAACAGTATAGAAAAAGTCTATGATATCGATTTAAAAATGTATAAAAGTCAAGTTCTTTCAGTTGTACTGAAAAAAGTAAATATTTTAAAATGATTTCTAGGTAAAATTTAATTTTTTGTTTTGCAATTGACAACTATAATTTTAAAATATGGTATATACGCGTGCACAGTTTCGAAGCCAGGCCGGTCTTCCATTAATGCTGTCTAAGTGGATTTATTTATTATTCTGATGATGTTAGCATTAAATTTCTCGCTTTTTATTTTTCCTGTGGATGTCAGCATTTAAAAAATTTATACATGACTGGCTTTATTAAATTTTCTATAGATTTCATATTTTTCTACAATTGCTATTTAGACAATACCTTAGCATTAAATTCTTGCTTACATGAGTTGAATTTTCTGCTGTTCTTGTTGTTTAATATCCTTATATACTCAAGATATGTGTGTGTGTGATAATCGTTCAATCTTTATTGTCAAGTTGTAGTTGTGTGTTCTATAAAACAAATCAAAAATGAAAACCTTTTTTTTTTAAAAAAAAAATTGTCCTTGTCAGGAAAGAATAATGATAGTGATTGGGCTAAAATTATTGAGTAGTTTATACAATCCAAATTAAGTACTGGTGAAAAAATCGTTGACGCCGTGAGCAGATCCAGCAATTGCAACGTACGACCTAATGGCACCAATACAGAGTATGTATTTCGTTAGCTTAATATATAGATTTAATTTTTTTAATGCATTTACTTGATATATACTATTCATTTGAATCTTTTTTTTTAGTTAACACGAAGAAGAACAACCAGAAAACGACCGCGCGTCAAAGATGAAGAAGACAGCCCTCATAGAATTGATAATGTAATATTTTTTTAACCGTTCAGAGTTGGAGTGAGTTAGAACTGTTCTTTTATATTTGGGAAACTTAAGTGAATTATAGTATGTTTATTCTAGAGTACATAACATTATATATATATATATGTATTTTACAGATTACAATAAAGAAACATACATTGTGTGTTTCATTTCACATTACTCCCGATTTAATAACTACGTAATCTCAGTTTACAGAACGGTGAAAAGCAATTTTGACTTTTAATCTGAGTGCATATTTCGAATAGATGCTCTCATTTTTTGCGATTAAAGTTAGAAATGCATTTCAAATAGATGCTTTCATATTTTTTTTGTAATTGAAATTAGAAATGCATGTGATCTAAAATTGCAGAGTTGCCTTCAGTACGTAAATATGGAAATACAAATGCTGAAGAAGCATTAGACTAGACTATCGTTGACAAGAAAAAGCTGTCTGACATGGGTTGAATTTTCTGCTGTTCTTATTGTTTAATATCTTTATATATACTCAAGATATGTGTGTGATAATCGCTCAATCTTTATTGTCAAGTTGTAGTTGTGTTCTATAGAACAAATAAAAAAAAAAATAAAAACTTTTGTTAAAATTACCCTTGTCAGGAAAGAATAATGATAGTGGATTTTTTTTAAAGTTGGAGCATTTCATAAATTTCCACGTTTATATAGTTCTTGTAGATAAACTGAGTTCGCGATTTAAATAACTACGACTTGTTATTCTTTAAAAGCGAGAATGAGAAAATTGGTGCAGTCAGTCTGCCTATCTATTTGTCTGTCTTTGGCAAATTTTTCGAGATATCTGTACAATTTGTTAAATGTTGTAAAAACCAGTAAAGAGCTATTGCGTTGATCAATTATAATTGCTTTCAGGGTTGAGAGTCCCATTCGTGCTGCAATAGATAGGTTTCCATCCATTTCTTCTTTTCTATACCCTTCACACATACTTCTTCACCGAGTCGGATAATTTGCTTCGGCTAACATTGTAATATTATATTAAAATAAATAATACAGACACAATCTTTCTATTGTTTTTTATTATTATCAAGCCATTCTTTTAATAACAAGGTATTTTGTTTTGCACATTGCAGATTATTATTGCTGTGTCTACAACAATGGATGTTATATTTTAAACGGTTGTTGATTTTTAACTCCGATATCTTAGGACAACCTAGTGCAAGCATATCAGTTACAACGTTTTGCATTAGATAGGTTTCAATCAATTTCTTCTTTTCTAGACCCTTCACAAATACTTCTTCACCGGGTAGGATAATTTGCTTCAAATAAAGCGATATATATGATAAACCCATTCCAGCCGTTGAAGATTCATCCCAAGAAAGACCATGAATATTCTTTGTCACCCAGTCGTTATGTTTTATATGATCTTGGTTCAAACAACTGGACTGCATTGGCAGTTTAAAATTTGATGCCAAACAACACCTTTCAACAAGTCCAAAACCGCAATTTCTTTACACACAAACTCGTTTTTCTTGTATTTAAATCCCTGAATATCAATTATATACATGTTTGTATGTAAATATATGCAGTAAACTTCGACTAATTAAATTAATATCAGAGCAATCTCCTTATATAGCAGATTACCACCATCTGCGTACTTTGCCAACCCACTTTTCAACCTATCACAAGAGTGAACACATTTTGAATTGAAACCGGCCCATATGTATTTGCAGCCTCTAAACATAAATCAGAATCCACTTTAATTAAAACACAATTGACTTGAATGCGATATTTTGCATCTGTCATACTGTCTCGCTAGAAAACCAAATTCAAAACATCTACACACATTTTCTCTGCACTTACATTTTCAACATACGTGTGTTTTGAAATATGTTCCATTGAAAGTAATATAAAGCCGATCCTAATTCAAAACGTGCCCACAAGTATTTTTACATTTGAAAAGTATAATAAGAATTCAGGTTTTCACATTTTACATTAAAATATATAACGCCGATCCTAATTCAAAACGGTGCACGTGTAACTTCTCGCTAGAAAACCGAATTCAAAACAGCTACACACATTTTTCTCTGCACTTACATTTTCAACATACGTGTGTTACATTGAAAGTAATATAAAGCCGATCCTAATTCAAAACGTGCCCACAAGTATTTTACATTTGAAAAGAATTCAGGTTTTCACATTTTACATTAAAAGTATATAACGCCGATCCTAATTCAAAACGGTGCACGTGTAACTTCTCGCTAGAAAACCGAATTCAAAACAGCTACACACATTCTTCTCTGCACTTACATTTTTTTTCAACATACGTGTGTGTTTCATTGAAAGTAATATAAAGCCGATCCTAAATCAAAACGTGCCCACAAGTATTTTACATTGAAAGTATATAAGAATTCATGTTTTCACAACTATTTTACATTGAAATGTTTTCACAACTATTTTACATTGAAATTATATAGGGCCGATCCTAATTCAAAACGTGACTGACGTATTTTACACATGGAAAATACGTCTGTCGCGTTTTGAATTAGACCACTTATTTACTCACCTGCATTTGTATCGGTAGCACTTTGGTTATGTAGCGACTTCCTATGCTGTTTCAAGTTAGATTTCGTATGGGTTGTGTGTTTTTTCACGTTCGACATTTGTTTGGTTACTTCCATAGTCAATCTAACGTTAGGATGTTCGAAATTGCACAAATTAGCATGGGCTTGGGAGGCGTGTAGATTATCCGTGGTGCTTGTGTACGTTATACGAGGTGTAGTTTTATTTTTACGAGCATGATCGGTTACAATTTTGTTTCGTTTATGACTACAATCGCGATTTGAGATATGTAATATCGATTTTTTTTTTTTTGAAACAATATTAGTTTGAAGAGGCTTGTCTCGTTTATTTACACGGTTTGAATCCTTGAAATCTGGTTTTACGCTTACGTATGCACTGCCGCTGTGTAACTTAGGATCGTCGAAATATTTTATAGGACGTACGTTTTCTTCTCGCTCTACTCGAAAGAGACTCAAGCTGTTCACCAATTTTGTCATGAAACGGATTTTGTTTATGTCGTTTCTTCATATGTTTCGAAGATTCCTTAAATATTTCATTTGATGATTGTGTTCCAGCACTTGACGAGTGTAATTTATACCGTTTAGGAACAATTTCATTTTCATCCTAAGTATACGAACGCTTTCGAGTTGGATGGTCAGTCGCATCGTTATCGCCCAAAGACTCTCTGTAAGTACAATCGAACCCCATTTCATTTCTTTCAGATGGTTTACTATTCATATCGCGGTTTTGTTCTATTGTACATACAGGTATGTGTGAAGGCAGAGCGCTCGATGATTTACTATGTTTTATTTTTCTTTTACGCATTTTTGCCATTTCGCATTTAATTGCACGATCGATAGCTGCGTTAAAATTATTTTCGCGCAACGCACCAGGCGCTGGCCGTGCTCGTGACGATAACCCAATAAATGTTGCGTTTACGTTCGCAGAACGTTTAACCTTCTCGACTTTAACGACTAAATTTAACAAAATGTCCCGAAGATTAAAAAATGACGGTTTTCTAGACTGTGATTTTAAACCCTGTATAACATTACAAACATCCTTAAAAACTCCAAATTTTTTTAATTGTCGCGTACGTTGTTTGCTGAATTTTTTAACTACGACGTGATCGTCCGCAAAATACGGGTAATTTTTCCTTTTTTTGAACGGGATGCAGCTTTCGTCTTTGGCTTCATGTTTAGTTCGCGCTGCAACTTCACGTCTGGCAGTGACATACCAACATTCCGTAACGAGCTTTTGTTGCGATCTCTTAGATTTAGAATTTTCATACAATTTATTGAGTTGATCTGCTACTTCTGGAAGTACAGTCAGATTATCATTCGATTCCGTTTTAATTATTTTAAGAATACTATCAAACGTGACAAACAAGTCGATATGTTTAATATCGAATAGTGTGTTGATACCGTCACACGCTTCTTGAAGTCTTCCCGCAGTTGTTGTAGAGCGAATGCCGGATTTCTGGGTGTACGAACTAGATTTCTTGGGGGTCGGCCTCTACGCGAGCGCGTAGGCTGCGAAACATGAAACTCAACTTTCCACGTAGATATGTTATCCATACTCTCGTGAAGTGTAACTCGGGCAATATCGTTGACAGTTTCAATGGCATTTGTCTCTTTCAAAATAGTTTTTTTTTTATTTACGTTAACGAAATATAGAATTTCTTCGTATAGAAAAATCTAAAAGGCGTTTTTAAATGCATCTCCGGGTGAAAGCAATTCATTTCGATCTGGGACTGTGCGGAAGTGAGAAATTTCGTTACTATTAGCGTTCTCGTTTTCAGTTGTTACGTGTTCTGTAGGCAAAAGCGGCTCACAGCCTTGCTCGAGCTTCTCTTCTATCGTTTCGTTCTTAGATAAACTTGGAACTTTATTAGTATGGCGAACAATTTTTTTGGAAAAAAGATCTGGACACGCTTCTAAATCCACAGTACCAATGATGTTATCGTTTAAATCTATATTAGTATCAGTCGAGTCACACAGTCGATCAGGTACATAACGCTATTCAATTTGTTTAATTTCGTTAGCGCACAAATTTGTTGTGTCTGTTGTAATGAATCGCTATCAAGACGACGGTCCTCACGATCGACATTTTTCTGACGTATTTTAATTTTCGATTGTGATGCGGTTTCATTCAGATTTCCGAAACCTTTTCCATTTACGCCCTTTACGAACTAAAACAAGGCGATCTATCGGTGGAACAGGAGAACGCCTTTCCAAACGTTTAGTTTCAATATTTTTGTCAAGTTTTATGTCAATTTCTTCACTAACGTTATCGGTGCGTGTTTCGTCAGAATGCGTTTTAGAAATCGTTGCGGATAGCTCTCCTTGAGATGAAGGTCGTTAAAATTCTTCTTTAACGTCGATGTTATTAGAGGACGTTATAAGGTTTTGCCTTACTAAGGGTTATTTTCTTTACTCCTATATGGCAAGCTGAAAGGCACCAGGATTAGATAAGGAAGTAGTATAAATAGAAGTAGCGCTAGATTTAGAGATTAGATTATGTATGACATCAGTGTTGTAATGTTCTCACGCTAATAAAAATTTTTAAAAAACCGTTTTCGAGAGTGATAAACATAATTTGCAACAATAATTAACTCAAGTAGATTGAAAATAAATATTTCTCTATTAATTCAAGGTATAATACATTTAACACCGAAGTGCATATTATAAACAGGTTTACTTTGCCATGAAACAAACAAAAGGTTTAATGCCGTAAAGCTAAAAATAATTGTTTTACCAAAATTTAATTAACATGATATACTATTGTAAAAAATACTGCATTTGACAAATGCAACTAAGCAATTTGTACCAACAAACAGATCTGTTTCTTGTTCACAAGTATTAGTAAAAGTTACTAATTTAATATTCTTTAAATTATTTAGATAACACTGAAAGATTTCGTTTTTAATATACTAACACCCTGATTTCTGTTAATAATAAAAACACTGTGATCAATATAAAAATTGAAAAAGACTAAAGATCCTTTATATACAAAATAATTAGCACTATACTCATTATCTAATTAGACAAAATAAAAATCACTATTATCATATCTAAAAGTTCTACTCATAAAACTATATTTTATTTTATAAAATATTTTCTAAAAAATCTAATTATTTGTAATATAATTAAATATCACAACTCTTTACAGACAAACCAAAAGGTTACTAACAACATTTTTAGGTTTACAAACTTGAAGCTTTCTACCTATCCAAAAATAAACAAACCAGTTTGATACCACTGTGTATCAAACAAAATTCCCTAATACTAATCTCACACTATCCATCTATGAAGAACAAGTTGTTCTTATCAAACAAATTTCCATAATGCAAAAATATGTCACTCACCCCAAAAATGAGCATACTTAACTACAACTGTTTTCTAAACAACACGACACGGCGGATTCAAAGACGCAGTCATGACACTCGTGCAAACCAAAAAAAAAAAAAAGAAATCGCTGTGCATCTACCAAAACTGGACACCAATTAATTACGAACTGCAAATATCATGCTGTATGATGAATCTATAAAAAGCAGAATTATATTCTAACACCATAACTGGACCATCGTTTGTAATGTAATTCCTGAAATATCTAAAACACTAAACCACACTTGGCTTCAATTAACCGACACAACAATCCCACAATTCTAGGCCCTAATTTTGTCAGGAACTATACATTAGTTGTCGTTTTATATATCACTACCTCTAATCTCTAAAAGCCAAGCCTCATGTTCTTGCAGAACATACTGTAAAGACATGTATACATTTTGGTTTGTTTCCATTACTGCGACAGTATATCTGCAGCTTTACAGTAATAAATTGTTTTGCAATTACCTATAAGCGTGAATTTGAATCCCAGGTCATTTAGCATTTGTTTTTATAAACTTTTTTTGCAGCTAGTAGTTTTACATAGGTGTATGTGTTCTTATAGTTAAGGTTTGTTTTATGTTTAAGTATACTTAATGATTTTCAAGTACATTCTCAAACTAGAATTACTCTCCTGAACTCAGCTTTTAGCACCCGCTTGTTGTTCTTTCTAAGCTGTTTCCCTACTAACCCTACCAAAATAGATGGCGTCCAAGGTATTCCCGATCATAACGCATTTCATCCCAGATAGCATTCCGGAACCATTTTCAAACACCAACTGTCCCACTGAGATAGTCTGTAGCTAATTTTGTTACTACAGTCGAGTTTTTTAGTATTTTACCATAACAGGGTTTTTAGGGGAGTACTCCACCGAGTTTTCTGTGAAATACCCGCTAGATATTCTGCGAGCCTAAACTACACATTCCAAAATCTTGATTGTCAGCATAACCATTCCTTCCAATATGTTTATTGTAATAACGTTTTGCACGTGCCCAAACCATTTCTATTGGGTTTAATTGGCAGTGATATGGAGATAAATGGAGAACTTTGTGTCCATGACTTCTCAGAAACTTGTTTGCTGTGCAACGCTTCTCTTTTCTGTGTAATTATACTAAATTTGAGATTTTGAAGTAAATAATAAAGAGGCATCTGGTACAAATCCTGCTTCTGAACCTACATGCACAACAACAAATCGTGTCCCGTCATAACCTCCTTGTTTTCTTGCACTTCGTACATCGTTATCTTACCACGATTTTGTTGGATGTTTTTCAAAAACAACCTGTTTCATTCATGAACACCACATGTTGTTTAATGTTTTCCTTATATGCCCTCAGAAATTTAATTCTAGCCTTAACAATGCTTAGTTTTGCTATTAATGCTCTACGATTTCTCTCTGTTTTGAACTTAAAACTAATATCATGTAACAATAGTTTCAAGCTGGTATTACTTAAAATTATTTCATATCCGTAGTTCCGTATTTACAGATTGCACAGTCATATTATTTTCTGTAAAGAACATAATTCATCATCGTTTCCTAAATCACAGTATGGCACCTATCGCATACATCGTGTATACAGTAACTCTAATGCTCAATTTAATATATTCAGGGCTGTCGTTAATCTTGATTTTCTTATGAGGCTTTTTTCCCCAGGATTGTTAATAATTGAGTTTGCATGGCTCCGACATTTAATCCGTGCCACAGGTGCCACAGTATGAACACCGATTTTTAAAGAAGCAGCTACTTTTTAAAAATAAAGTAAAGAAATTTATTATATGGGTAAGACATGAAACCCCTTCCTTACTGATTGTATCGCAATTAAAAGACCGCCCATTGTGTTTCTCATTTTCAAATTAATCTAATACATTCTCAGTACTAGCTGTTGTGATTGCGTCTCTAAGGTGGTACTTTTAGTTGACATTGCCAAATTTAGTTTTATTTAGAATTGATTTTCAAGAGACCAATAATAAATATAAAAAACTAAAATAAACATGAAAAAAGATACACTACAAAGCAGATGTATACAAATAACTGACAGAAGTGAGGTTAAGTGTTGGAGGTACAAACTCAAATAATATTCTAATCTAATTTGCTAATCAAGATCCAACATACAATTTAGTGTGGTTTTCACTTTTTAAGGGTGGGTTGTATCGACATCAGTTAAATTAAAGTTCAAGTAACCCACAGCTCAATAAAAACTACGGTTCAATTCACATTGACTAGTGTGAAATTGGCAGCCAAAACTTAGCAGCCATTTTACCGAACCCATCCAAATGTACATGGGCATAGGTGTTTTATGGAAAACCATACCATAATCAACTTATTAAACCTATTTTAATATAAATTTAAAAAAATAATGCAGGACCATTAACTTTTAGAGAAAAGATTCAATAGTTCGTAACCCTATCCATTCAAATTATATTTTGAGCGCTTTCATGGACTGCAGTAAATCACAGAAATCTAATTCCGATCCCAATTATAAATGTTATATGAACAAAGATAGCAGTTCACACAATAGCGTTGATCTTTTCCAATGCTGTCTTGCGAGGCCTTCACTTATATATACTTAGATTTGTATATTTCACACTCAAAAATCAAGTATTGTCATGAAATATTATCAGTATTTCGAAGAATTCTACCAGTTACTACTATAAAACGTGTAATACTTTCGGACCCGTCCAAGGGATCATTATGATATCTCTATTTTCAGATCAACCTCTTATAATTAATTTTGCACCGAAAAAAATGGAGTGCCAACTTGAAATTTTGCAAGGGGTTGACCGTAAAACGCGCAATCTCTTTGGCCCCGTCCAAGGGTACTTTTTGGTACCTTGATTGTTTAGACCTACTATACCTCATTTCATACCAAAAAAAGGAGTGCCAACTTGAAATTTTGCAAGGAGTTGAGGAATACTAGCAGTTACTTACTGTAAAAATCGCAATCCCTTCGGCTCCGTTCAAGAGTACTTCATGGTACCTTGATTGTTCAGACTTGCTGTACCTCATTTCATACCGAAGAAAAAAATAGAGTGCCAACTTTAAATTTTGCAAGGAGTTGAGGAATAATAGCAGTTACTTACTGTAAAAAGCGCAAGCTCTTCGGCTCCGTTCAAGGGTACTTTTTGGTACCTTGATTGTTCAAACCTGCTATACCTCATTTCATACCGAAAAAAAAGGTGTGCCAACTTGAAATTTTGCAAAGAGTTGAGGAATAATAGCGGTTACTTACTGTAAAACGCGCAATCTCTTCGGACCGATCCAAGGGTACTTTTTGGTTCCTTGATTGTTCAGACCTACTATACCTCATTTCATACCAAAAAAAATAGAGTGTCAACTTGAAATTTTGCAAGGTTTTGAGGAATAATAGCAGTTACTTATTCTAAAACGCGTAATGTTTTCGGCCTCGTCCAAGGGTACTTTTTGGTACCTCTACCTCGATTATTCAGACCTATTATACCTTATTTCAGTACGGTAGAAATTGGGTGCCAACTACAGTTACGAAATAATTGCTATATACAGTGGATTACGTGTTCATTTCTTAGAGTACGATCATAGTTTATTAATTTATCCTGCCATAGTATGACATTTTTCTGTAAAGTTTGGCGTTTTGGTTTGCAAATTTTTTTTGTTTCTGCTTCGAGCGCGAGCAGAAAATGAAAACTAAGCATAAAATTATTGTTGCCAATGATACTCTCATATCTGGGTTTTTTATATATAGCGATTGTTTTACGTACGTTTCTGCTGATATAAGGTTTTATTTAGTAATAGAATAGACCAATGAACCCTGAATACTGTTTCAATTTTATCAAAAATAAATGTATGATCAATTACAGAGGTCTCATATATACATACATCAATAAAAACATTATAAATATAATAATTATGACTAACACAATAAGTGACAGTTTGTAATTCGTATAACAATATTCTACTTGTTTATTAATATTGAATCTCAAACACAATATACATGTCTGAAACTTAAGTATTTTGGATTAATTACTTTTGAACTGATTTTTAAGTCAAAATGTATTTATATGCAAACACTAAATTGACTATTTGTTTCAACTAGTTATATGATTGAGTGATTATTCGTATAAATTTTTGCATGAAATATGGGTAACGATTACAGTTGTCAGTAGAATGATTTCTCCCACTTGAGGTATAGTTCGTATGTTAGTTCCAGGGCTGTTATGCAAAGATAAAAATTGATAAATATGGGTGTAAGGCATATTTTATATTTTTCTTCGCGAACCGGCGAAGTAGAAATGCGGTCGAGCTTGTGATATTTGATAAACAAAGCTATTCTTAAAATTTTCGAAATAGATCGCACATATTATTTATTGTTTTTGTGTTTGGAGTGATACCATTCGCAATTTCATTTTTAGTAAGTATGCATTTATTGTGAATCAGTCTATTGCAGAATTGACAATTGAAGCAATCATCTAGTTCATTAACATCGCTTGAACAGTAAAGGCATTTGTTTTTCATACAACTGTTTAATAAGAGCTGCATTTTTAAATGTCTTCTGTAAATACTCAAATCGGTATCTGCGATCAGTGGTTGATTTCTAGTTAGAAAAAAAGTATATTACAAGAACACCGCAATTAAAAGAATCTCTTTGGTGCATATGTTCAACTACTGCAAACTTCCAGTTCTTTGGGGAGATGTCTTTATATTGAAGAAACTTGAAGAATTTTGATTTATAGATGTTCTTATAAGCAATCTCGCATCCCATTGGTTTTAAAAGCGTAATTTCCTTTTTTATCAAAGTCCGTTATAACCAATAGATAATGACTATTATTTTCAATAGGAAATACAACCTTTGCTTTGCTAAAATGAATTCCGTTAATAAAAGCAGTGGTTAAAACTTCGTTACCAATAAAAATTAAAGATTTTGCTACGGAAATAATTTAATATTCATCGTTAGAATTCAAAATATGGAAGCAGTGGTCAATTACAAAACTGTTAACCTATTGACCATCATCTAATGTAAGGAAGTCGTCAATAATAAGTTTTTGTAAAGAAAAATTAACGGCACGATTAACTCTTCTATTATTTAACTCCGAGTAATACTATATACTGTCCACAAGACTATTTTTTAAAAATGATATATTTTTTAAAGTTGTCCATTTTCCTTCCTCATGTAAAAAATTGTTGTCGGGGTAAACAAGTTCAGGAAGCATGTGGTATAAATAAAAACTTTTTAACCTTTTCAGCCTAAAGTTCTAGAAGTTTCTAGATCTATTGACTCTAATGATCTTTATTCCCTTAAATGTGAAAATAATGAGATCACACCAAGGTTTATCAGTTATTTCGAGAATACCCTGTATCTGGTAATGATAGTCGTGATTAAGGAGTTAAAGTTTATATTAAAATAAAATAAAAATGACTGCTAAGTTTTGGCTGCCAGCTTCACACAGGTTTCGCTTTGCGTTGTATGAAGCAAGTTCAGATTTGGTTTAGCTAAACTGCGATCTGTAGATGTTGGCTATTATTCTGGATAACATATTTTCTGTCAGAAATTTAAGCCGCAGAAATTTAAAGTTAGGATGCACTTATCCTTATGTTTCTTGGCGTATGAAAGGTTTTGCTTTTGTTTATAATATAAATCGCGACATCTGTCTTTAGAAATTGCATAATCGTAGTGTAATATTCGTATTCGTAGTATATAATCTCTTACTTAACCCTAGAATACTGATGTGTCGTACATATTACGACTCCATTTTTAATTCGTTTGTTTTCGTTCACTTTCGTTAACGCCACCGAGTTTATATTCGTAGTACCTATCTATTTAGTTGTGTGAAGCCTATTGCAGTGGAGGTAGTGTCGAAGTTGTAATTAGAAGTAGCTCCATTGCTATCGCCATCGTAAATTTTACGACATATTAGTATTAGTGCATAATTTTTGTGGGTGGTTTCTTTAGGTGCTCTGTAAAATTGATTCTTTTGTGGAAAGTAATGTTAGCTATTTCAGATAAAAATAAATGATAAACATCGACCCCCTCACCGAAGCAGAAATTGAATTTAAAATTAATATAATTATGAATAGTGACGAAGACGAAGGAGGGCCTTTTGAAGATAGCGGAAGCGATTGGCAACAAGATAATCTTGAAGTGCAATTTTAAAAACACCATTACTGTTAATTATTGTACGTTAGATTGAAACCAAAAAAATTGCTATCTAACTTGAAGAACATTCCGGTGAAATTTTAAATATACAGTTTCATCGCGGAACATTTTATCAAATCCACCTATTATGGTAAAGTTGAAGGCCGTTCATGTTAGAGCAATATTTCTTATCGCTACTTTGGAATAATTGAATTGTAAACTCGATAATCGTAAACGCAAAGAAAAGATCCATATAATCATACAACACAAAATTTTTATAAAACCAGATAAAACGGGATCAGACCCAACAAAGGAATATACGAAAAGAATATACAAAAGAGCGCTACAACAAAATTATTTAGTTTGTCTAGGAGATTATATCTAATTGCTTACCATTATTAAAAACACTATATCAAGTGTTTATTACACTTGAGTTTTCACAAGGGCGTAAAGCCACACGCAAAGTACTCGCTAGAACTCTGAGGTTCCTCGTGATACCTTTGTGCCAAGTGTTCTAGCCGGAATGCTTGTTTACACGTTGCGCAAGAAATGTCAAAGGTGTTTGGCATTGAAATATTTGTACAAATAGTTAACGCCTGATGTTAGCAACCAAACTAGCATCTCTGTATTGTGGTTAGACCACATGATCTCAATACGGATATGTATTTCATTACCGACGTTTACTGGTTTAATGGAACAGACAAAAAGATGTATTTAACTAATAATTTATTGGTGCTTTGCAGTGGGTCAAAAAACTGTTACACTGCCTCTCCCCAAAAAAGAAAAAATCTTTCCTCAGGACCTTTGATTTTTTTTATAACCCTAAACGAAATACTAACTTTAAGATTGAATTTTCAATGACTGACCTGTGTGAGAATAAAATAAAAAATAGAAAATTAAAAAAATGGGGGAATTTGAATAATAAAGAATGAGTGTTTTAGTAGTTACGCGAGTTAAGGTTCGTGGCTGGGAGCGGTCCTTTTTAAAAAACCATTTCCAACTTCTTAACAAATTTATTTATATTTATATAGAGTTGACTTGGAATTTTGACAAATTAGTTTAAATTTTACTCTAAGTCAAAATACATTAATTAATTGTAAAAAATGAGTAATCTAACGAACTGCAATGTTAAAGCTGAACGATGGATTGACTGTTGTCGACTGGGGCTCCCGGGCCTTTTATAACATCCCTACCCTCTCACATGGCTGTGGGAACTTGCAGATCTTATGTCTGCTTACACTTAACTCTATTCATTAATACATAGTTGCGATCTTAATTCTGCAGTGTCACTTATCGTCTGTGCTACAAAGTAGATCTTCCGTTCCCATGAACGTAATAAACTGTACGAATTGTCCTTCAGTTACAATGTTGCACATCACTTACCGCATTTCTAATATTTCTAATAATTTCCTATTTCCTTACATATATATCAATCGGGGGATTACATAACTCGCGTACCACACGTCCTTAAGGAAACAATATCGGTATGACACTATCGGGAATTGTCGCAATCGGGAAGTCCAACACTCTCACGGAAAAATCAACAAGATTCACAGGTCTCTATCAAACTCTACTAACTAGAACAAAAGCAAGAGAGAAACTCTCCAAACTAATATTAAACGGAAACTACTAACAATGATACTAGAGATAGTATCCAAACTACTGAAAAATTCAGATCTCTAAACTATGTACAAAACTAATGATTGAGATGACAACTCAATTCGAAGAAAATAACTAGAGCCTTTTTCTTTTAAAAAGGCAGCAACAAAATATCTAACCAGCAAAAGTATCTAGTGTCATCACAACGCTATTAATACACTAAACGTAAGCATCAATTGCTTAGCGCAACCACTATTCTAACGACCTGCTAAAATACTTCAAATCTCAACGCAAATGTGAATTCATCACAATATCAACTCCACTAACACACAGACACATATACAGGAAAGGTGTTCTTGAGAACACGGTACGTACGCATGGGCAAGGTGCTTCTTAAATTAGATTGTGTACACTCACAATGCAACACAATACGTACGCACGGGGAAAGTGATTTTAATAATACGCTCTTTTACTAACAAGGTTTTTCATATGTTTTCCAAAATTCTTATTCTATTATTTGATATTAAATTGAAATCGTATTCAAAAAATTTTAGACGAGGTTCTTCCTCTTATCCTTCTATACAAAACAAAAAACTAAACGAAACGATAAAAGATATACTTGACTTTAAACTTAAACTTGGGGAGCAACAACTAACTATATTGAAATGGCATCCTCTTGGTCTACTATCGAAAAAGGTTTCAGGTCCTTTATATGCCACTTTTCGGCTTTCAAGTACAAATAATTTATACTTTCAAAAGAAACTAATCTCGACGATAGCTAACAAAAATTAATGTACAGGTACACTCTCTTTAATTTCTAATCAAACTGATGGAATAAGTTATAATCAAGCTGTCCATACAACAAACAAATTGCTTCAAATCAGCAGTTTCAAAGTTATATAGAATTTCGTATAAAGTGGTCTTTTATCCCACCATATAGCCCAAACTTTGGAGGGTTGTGGGAGAGTAACATAAAGGGGTTTGAATATCATTTAAAAAGGGTAATTGGACTGACTAAATTGACTTATGAGGAATTTAACATGGTCTGTATTCAAATAGAAACCATGTTGAACTCAAGGCCATTGCGTGCCCTTACTGAAGATCCATCAGACTTGATCTTGTTTAACGCCAAGCCATTTTTAATTCGTGGATCTTTAGCTTGTATTCCAGAAGGTAATGTTTCAGATGTGCCAATAAACAAACTTAAATTTTGGAAACTTTGTACGCAATTACAATATAGTTTGTGGAAGGCTTGGTCTAGGGACTATTTAGGCCAGTTGCAAAACAGACCAAAATGGAAGAACGTTATGCCTAATGTAAAATAGGTATGTTAGTTCTTATTAAAATGATAAGTTACCGCCATTAGAGTGGGCGATAGCACGTATAATTAAGGTTATACCAGGTAAAGACAATAAAGTTAGAGTTGTTCACTTAAAACTAAAAATGGCACTTTTGTTACTTCAGTGTCTAAAATTGCGATTCTTCCTATTGAATCGGATACTTAGTAATTAGTTTGGTCTGAGTAGATTTTTTGATGTTAATATTTTTAAGGGTTATTACGAGAATTATTATCTTTAGTTCTATTTTAAGATTTGAATGTTACATACGCCTTTGGTTGTATCTTTAACTTTATTAATTGATTTTTGTAAGTGTTAACTTAGTTACTGTGAAGTGAGTGATTTGGTGCTCGCGGGCAGTTTATGGTAGCGGCGAGCAACCATGCCTACATTGTACAAGGAGGAAGGGGTTGCTTGCGCTAAGAACCGTGCAGTTGTGGTTTGACCATGCTTGTATTCGCACGATCGTTATGGTAACGGCGGGTCGTGGTTGTATCGCTTCTGCATTAAAATTTGTAATATAGTTTTATTTATTGATGCACATGTGTTATGTTGCACGGTAATGTTATATTCAGTTTATTCTTTTTAATCAATATACAGTCCACTATAATCGATTTATTTTCAAGCTTTTTATTTAATTTAAGCACAACTGAAATATGGCGAATACGAGCCTATGGAGTCACTAAATTAAGTGATAAGAAATCGTGTTTATTAAATTCCCAAAATTTTCAATATAACCGTCTCGAAATTCGTCAAATTCGCTCCGGTTTACGTGCCGTATATCCGAATGCCTTTCTACCTTTGCGTGTGTGTACGTTTGGAAAACTGTTTGTTTTAACCAATGATAAAATTCTCTGTCGTCACAAATCCCACCTAAACTATATTTATTTCTGTCTTATGCATGTCTGCTGTCTCGTTCAAAACCCCACCTGAGTTACAGAAAATCGATATTGATGACACTCATCTCTACTCCACGTGTATACATTACGTGCATTTTCAATCCCAACGCTTTCATATCTGTCTTTATCTGTAGTATACAACCGATTGTGGTTATTAAAGAAAATTGAATTAAATTAGCAAGGTAAGGACACAAGAGCTATAATCTTGCTACATAAAAAAAAGCTGAAAGGATTAATTATGCACACAATTTTATAGACACAAATATTAGGTATCAAATTCTGAAAGAGCAATTAGAGCTTTTTTGTTAAATAGAAGCTACAAATATCATTATCTCGAAGGTATTTATGCCTTTTGTTCCTTAACCTAGTTACACTATTTCTGAACTCAACAATTAATTAGGAGAATTAAATGGTGATTCTCTAATCGAAAGTTGTTTCGTGATAAAATTGTATTTACAAAATTTACATTTCAATAGGGTTACTATAATTTCTTCTACACAGAGGTAGAACTATGAATTTGAATGAAATATCAAATACGTTAAGCATTTCTTTTACTACAAAATTAACTCAAATCAATACCAAAATATCAGATCTGTTATTCGGTTTACAAGTTGTTACGTTGACTCGTAGCCGGGCATAACACCAAGAAAATACGGAATGACCGGGCTCAATCGGAGATTAGGGGGGGTTGTAGAAAGCAGACTAACATATAATGTACGCGGCTGTAAGAAATTAGGGACAATACCTGCAATAAAAATAGTTAAGCAAACCTGAAAAAAAGAATAAGCATAGCAGCAATGAAAAGTCTAAATTATTTCGTACTCTGTAAGATGTAAAAAAAACTGTTTGGATAATCTATATAATGTAGCAACGATAAAAGCATTACAAAAATTTTTATTACACAGTAAGGAAATATTGGGGAGTAGCAGAAACGCCAAATTTTTTAAATCGTTGCGTATGTTTTTTGTTGAATTTTTTAACGATAACGTGATCATCCGCAAAATAAGGGTAATTCTTACGTTTCTTTAACGAGATCGCACTTTCCGCTTCGCGTCTGGCAGTGACGTACCAACATTCCGTTACGAGGTTTTCTTGCGAGCTCTTATATTTAGAATTTTCGTTCAACTTTTTGAATTGATCTGCTATTTCTGGAAGTACGGTTAGATTTTCATTCGATTCCGTTTTAATTATTCGAAGAATACTATCAAATGTGACAAACAAATCGATATGTTTAAGATCGCGCAGTGTGTTGATATTGTCACACGCTTCTTGAAGTCTTCCTGTGGTTGTTGTAGAGCGTATGCCGGATTTCTGGGTGTTTTTTGGAGGTCGGCCTCTACGCGAGCGTTTAGGAGAAACAAGAAACTCAACTTTCCACGTAGATATTTTATCCATACTATTGCGAAGCGTAACTAGTGCAATATCCTTATCAGTTCCAACGTCATTTGTCTCTTTGAAAATGGTTTTTATTTACGTTAACGAAATATAAAATGTCTTGTATAAAAATCAAAAGGCGTTTTAAATGAATCTCGGGGTGAAAGCGATTCATTTCGAGCTGGGACTGTGGATGTGAAATTTTGTTACTGTTTTGTTCTGTAGGCAAAAGCGGCTTACGTCCTTGCTCGATCTTCTTTTCTATCGTTTTGTTCTTGGATAAACTTGGATCTTTTTTAGTACGGCGACCAATTTTTTTGGAAACAAGGTCTCGACACGCTTTTAAATCCACAGTGTCAACGATGTTATCATTTATATCTATATTAGTAGTCGGATCACACAGTTGATCAGGTACATACCGCTGTTCAATTTGTCTAATTTCGTTAGCACGCACATTTGTTGTGTCGGTTCTAAACGAATAGTTACCAAGACGATCGACATTTTCCTATGTTTTTAATTTTCGGTTGCGATGTGGTTCTGGAGCGTTTCGATTTCCTTCTGTTCTCCATTCACGCCCTTTTTTTCTTTATGTCAATTTTACTTTTAATTATTGTTATAGAAATCGTCAATAGCTTCCCGTTCTTCCTAAATGATTAGAGGACGTAAATTTTAAAATAATTTGTTCATTTTTCTATATACAGGGTTGTTGAAATTTTTCGTTTACTGATTTAAACTTTGAATCAAACAAAATAGTAAACGTCTATATCTATATAAAAATATATAGCGTCAATATATATTGCCGTCAACCCTCTGACAACTCGCTTCGTTCTGATTTACATTAACTACCTCTGAAATTTTCACAACTGTCACTCATAAATAATTCCGTTTTGGATCTTAGATTCTAATCGAACCCTTCTAAACATCATTTTAATAACAAGATCAAATTCTCACAATTCAGTAACATTTTACAAAAAAACATTAACTAATTTACATTAACCTCTAAAAGTTATTCTTTTGCAACTTTCGGACTCAGTTATAACCTCTTATACTAGATTTCTCTCATATTTTATCGTTAGAAATCAAACTAGAAACATCAGTGACATATATTTTACAAGTTAAACTTCAAATTGCAAACTCAGCGTCAATTACACCTCAATAGGCAATTTATTTCGCTCTCTATTAAACTATTTCAATAATCAGTTGAATATGGGGATCAATGTGAGCAGCGTTGTCCCCGAAGTTCACTAATATTATCGGCCTGTAAGCTAGAAAGGTCAACTGCATCTGTCATATCAACTGTCTTACAACTAGACAATTCTTCGTTGTTGCTATCTTTATGATCAACATCAGCAACCTTTGAAAAGTGTTATTTTCATTACCTTCACTAGATCTAAACTGTTGGCCATGGGGATCAACGTGAGCATCGCTCTCCCTTTGAAGTACAGTCCGACTAAGTTCAATTTCGCTCTCAGTTACTCTACCGGTATTCGCGATTGAAGATACATTTTTTGGGTTAATTTCATCTAGCTGGCCATGTGTGTTTTTAGAATGTAAAGTGGATTCATGTTGTTTTAAAATACAAATTTGTTCGTTCTGATTACTTTGAGATATACACGAAGACAAAATATTCTGTTCATTATTGTAGCGAGCGTTGGCCTCCGACTGTTGTACCAAAGCGCTTGATGCATCATGCAGGGAATGAATTCTAGTGCTAGGTATCGCAACATTTACAGTTTCGGATGACAGAGGACGTTTGTTTACTAACCAAGAATGTTTTAAAGCGAAGCTATCGATAAGTCGAGCACCAATTTTAGGAGTTCGCTGATGATCATTCTCAGCCCTGGAACGTAACGCGTTTCTTACGGCAGTTCTATTATGCAACGCATCAATTCTAAGAGGAAATCTACTGTAATTACTTACACTTTGCGAATGTCGTACCGAATATGTCTCTGGTGTTATGTTGCGTTCAAAATTCACCCTGGAAAGAGGTTCACCACGATCATCATCAGGTTTGGGATGCTTTAAAGAGTTACTTATGGAAGTTATATCTTTGTGAGCATCTTTAAAGTAAGTTGTCGAGTACGTTTATCTAGGTTAAAGTAATCAACTAAAACTACATCATCGTCAAACTCAATGTCTATAGAGCTTATATTCTTAAGATTATCCACAAATATCACATCATCGCTAACAGAAAGGGAGCGTAACAAATTGTAATCTGAAAATATCGAAAATATCTAATAATTCAATGTTCAAAAGCTTTAACTATAATTACACATAAATGAAACCTTAATCAGAACTCAATAGAGTTGCTTAATTTCGTTAATAATAATAACTGTTACTACACTGCATTTATATTGGCAATAAAAAGATTATCAAAGTCCTTTCTAGTTTGTTAAACAAAATAATAGTTATAGGTCATCACAAAGTTATTTTTCCGGTGTAGCCTTGTATCAAAGTTCGCCAACTGTGGACGTTATGTAAGAATAATATAAATCTCTTACCTAGTTTCAACAGGTTTTTGTTTGTGTAACAGCGTTACATCGTGTTAGAGCAGATGTATATACATACGGCTCCTGAACAAACAAATGACGTCGCCTTCACGTGTTGTACTACAAATAACCAGTTGCGTGTTTCTTGTACCCAACCATATGAACTTAAAGAGTATTTCCTATACGCAATAACGCAACAAACCAAAATCCATTCTAACGGTTATTACAAAAATGCATGACTTTGATGTACTACTATATTTAGATCGATACCAAAATAATTATCTTGCATGTAATTATACACCATTACTGTTAATTATTGTACGTTAGATTGAAACCCAAAATTGGTATCTAAATTGAAGAACATTCCGGAAATTTCAAATATACAGTTTCATCGCAGAACATTTTATTAAATTCACTTATGGTAAAGTTGAAGGACGTTCATGTTAGAGCAATATCTCTTATCGCCACTTTGGAATAATTGAATTGTAATCCCGATAATCGTAAACGCACGGAAAAGATGCATATAATCATACAACACAAAATTTAAACGGGCTAGTTTTTATAAAACCAGATAAAACGGGATCAGACTAAACAAAGGAATATACAAAAAGAATATACAAGAGCGCTACAACAAAAGTATTTAGTTTGTCTAGGAGATTATATCTAATTGCTTACCATTATTAAAACACTATATCAAGTGTTTATTACACTTGAGTTTTCACAAGGGCGTAAAGCCACACGCAAAGTACTCCGCTTCTTGAAGTCTTCCCGCAGTTGTTGTAGAGCGAATGCCGGATTTCTGGGTGTACGAACTAGATTTCTTGGGGTCGGCCTCTACGCGAGCGCGTAGGCTGCGAAACATGAAACTCAACTTTCCACGTAGATATGTTATCCATACTCTCGTGAAGTGTAACTCGGCAATATCGTTGACAGTTTCAATGGCATTTGTCTCTTTCAAAATAGTTTTTTTTATTTACGTTAACGAAATATAGAATTTCTTCGTATAGAAAAATCTAAAAGGCGTTTTTAAATGCATCTCCGGGTGAAAGCAATTCATTTCGATCTGGGACTGTGCGGAAGTGAGAAATTTCGTTACTATTAGCGTTCTCGTTTTCAGTTGTTACGTGTTCTGTAGGCAAAAGCGGCTCACAGCCTTGCTCGAGCTTCTCTTCTATCGTTTCGTTCTTAGATAAACTTGGAACTTTATTAGTATGGCGAACAATTTTTTTGGAAAAAAGATCTGGACACGCTTCTAAATCCACAGTACCAATGATGTTATCGTTTAAATCTATATTAGTATCAGTCGAGTCACACAGTCGATCAGGTACATAACGCTATTCAATTTGTTTAATTTCGTTAGCGCACAAATTTGTTGTGTCTGTTGTAATGAATCGCTATCAAGACGACGGTCCTCACGATCGACATTTTTCTGACGTATTTTAATTTTCGATTGTGATGCGGTTTCATTCAGATTTCCGAAACCTTTTCCATTTACGCCCTTTACGAACTAAAACAAGGCGATCTATCGGTGGAACAGGAGAACGCCTTTCCAAACGTTTAGTTTCAATATTTTTGTCAAGTTTTATGTCAATTTCTTCACTAACGTTATCGGTGCGTGTTTCGTCAGAATGCGTTTTAGAAATCGTTGCGGATAGCTCTCCTTGAGATGAAGGTCGTTAAAATTCTTCTTTAACGTCGATGTTATTAGAGGACGTTATAAGGTTTTGCCTTACTAAGGGGTTATTTTCTTTACTCCTATATGGCAAGCTGAAAGGCACCAGGATTAGATAAGGAAGTAGTATAAATAGAAGTAGCGCTAGATTTAGAGATTAGATTATGTATGACATCAGTGTTGTAATGTTCTCACGCTAATAAAAATTTTTAAAAAACCGTTTTCGAGAGTGATAAACATAATTTGCAACAATAATTAACTCAAGTAGATTGAAAATAAATATTTCTCTATTAATTCAAGGTATAATACATTTAACACCGAAGTGCATATTATAAACAGGTTTACTTTGCCATGAAACAAACAAAAGGTTTAATGCCGTAAAGCTAAAAATAATTGTTTTACCAAAATTTAATTAACATGATATACTATTGTAAAAAATACTGCATTTGACAAATGCAACTAAGCAATTTGTACCAACAAACAGATCTGTTTCTTGTTCACAAGTATTAGTAAAAGTTACTAATTTAATATTCTTTAAATTATTTAGATAACACTGAAAGATTTCGTTTTTAATATACTAACACCCTGATTTCTGTTAATAATAAAAACACTGTGATCAATATAAAAATTGAAAAAGACTAAAGATCCTTTATATACAAAATAATTAGCACTATACTCATTATCTAATTAGACAAAATAAAAATCACTATTATCATATCTAAAAGTTCTACTCATAAAACTATATTTTATTTTATAAAATATTTTCTAAAAAATCTAATTATTTGTAATATAATTAAATATCACAACTCTTTACAGACAAACCAAAAGGTTACTAACAACATTTTTAGGTTTACAAACTTGAAGCTTTCTACCTATCCAAAAATAAACAAACCAGTTTGATACCACTGTGTATCAAACAAAATTCCCTAATACTAATCTCACACTATCCATCTATGAAGAACAAGTTGTTCTTATCAAACAAATTTCCATAATGCAAAAATATGTCACTCACCCCAAAAATGAGCATACTTAACTACAACTGTTTTCTAAACAACACGACACGGCGGATTCAAAGACGCAGTCATGACACTCGTGCAAACCAAAAAAAAAAAAAAGAAATCGCTGTGCATCTACCAAAACTGGACACCAATTAATTACGAACTGCAAATATCATGCTGTATGATGAATCTATAAAAAGCAGAATTATATTCTAACACCATAACTGGACCATCGTTTGTAATGTAATTCCTGAAATATCTAAAACACTAAACCACACTTGGCTTCAATTAACCGACACAACAATCCCACAATTCTAGGCCCTAATTTTGTCAGGAACTATACATTAGTTGTCGTTTTATATATCACTACCTCTAATCTCTAAAAGCCAAGCCTCATGTTCTTGCAGAACATACTGTAAAGACATGTATACATTTTGGTTTGTTTCCATTACTGCGACAGTATATCTGCAGCTTTACAGTAATAAATTGTTTTGCAATTACCTATAAGCGTGAATTTGAATCCCAGGTCATTTAGCATTTGTTTTTATAAACTTTTTTTGCAGCTAGTAGTTTTACATAGGTGTATGTGTTCTTATAGTTAAGGTTTGTTTTATGTTTAAGTATACTTAATGATTTTCAAGTACATTCTCAAACTAGAATTACTCTCCTGAACTCAGCTTTTAGCACCCGCTTGTTGTTCTTTCTAAGCTGTTTCCCTACTAACCCTACCAAAATAGATGGCGTCCAAGGTATTCCCGATCATAACGCATTTCATCCCAGATAGCATTCCGGAACCATTTTCAAACACCAACTGTCCCACTGAGATAGTCTGTAGCTAATTTTGTTACTACAGTCGAGTTTTTTAGTATTTTACCATAACAGGGTTTTTAGGGGAGTACTCCACCGAGTTTTCTGTGAAATACCCGCTAGATATTCTGCGAGCCTAAACTACACATTCCAAAATCTTGATTGTCAGCATAACCATTCCTTCCAATATGTTTATTGTAATAACGTTTTGCACGTGCCCAAACCATTTCTATTGGGTTTAATTGGCAGTGATATGGAGATAAATGGAGAACTTTGTGTCCATGACTTCTCAGAAACTTGTTTGCTGTGCAACGCTTCTCTTTTCTGTGTAATTATACTAAATTTGAGATTTTGAAGTAAATAATAAAGAGGCATCTGGTACAAATCCTGCTTCTGAACCTACATGCACAACAACAAATCGTGTCCCGTCATAACCTCCTTGTTTTCTTGCACTTCGTACATCGTTATCTTACCACGATTTTGTTGGATGTTTTTCAAAAACAACCTGTTTCATTCATGAACACCACATGTTGTTTAATGTTTTCCTTATATGCCCTCAGAAATTTAATTCTAGCCTTAACAATGCTTAGTTTTGCTATTAATGCTCTACGATTTCTCTCTGTTTTGAACTTAAAACTAATATCATGTAACAATAGTTTCAAGCTGGTATTACTTAAAATTATTTCATATCCGTAGTTCCGTATTTACAGATTGCACAGTCATATTATTTTCTGTAAAGAACATAATTCATCATCGTTTCCTAAATCACAGTATGGCACCTATCGCATACATCGTGTATACAGTAACTCTAATGCTCAATTTAATATATTCAGGGCTGTCGTTAATCTTGATTTTCTTATGAGGCTTTTTTCCCCAGGATTGTTAATAATTGAGTTTGCATGGCTCCGACATTTAATCCGTGCCACAGGTGCCACAGTATGAACACCGATTTTTAAAGAAGCAGCTACTTTTTAAAAATAAAGTAAAGAAATTTATTATATGGGTAAGACATGAAACCCCTTCCTTACTGATTGTATCGCAATTAAAAGACCGCCCATTGTGTTTCTCATTTTCAAATTAATCTAATACATTCTCAGTACTAGCTGTTGTGATTGCGTCTCTAAGGTGGTACTTTTAGTTGACATTGCCAAATTTAGTTTTATTTAGAATTGATTTTCAAGAGACCAATAATAAATATAAAAAACTAAAATAAACATGAAAAAAGATACACTACAAAGCAGATGTATACAAATAACTGACAGAAGTGAGGTTAAGTGTTGGAGGTACAAACTCAAATAATATTCTAATCTAATTTGCTAATCAAGATCCAACATACAATTTAGTGTGGTTTTCACTTTTTAAGGGTGGGTTGTATCGACATCAGTTAAATTAAAGTTCAAGTAACCCACAGCTCAATAAAAACTACGGTTCAATTCACATTGACTAGTGTGAAATTGGCAGCCAAAACTTAGCAGCCATTTTACCGAACCCATCCAAATGTACATGGGCATAGGTGTTTTATGGAAAACCATACCATAATCAACTTATTAAACCTATTTTAATATAAATTTAAAAAAATAATGCAGGACCATTAACTTTTAGAGAAAAGATTCAATAGTTCGTAACCCTATCCATTCAAATTATATTTTGAGCGCTTTCATGGACTGCAGTAAATCACAGAAATCTAATTCCGATCCCAATTATAAATGTTATATGAACAAAGATAGCAGTTCACACAATAGCGTTGATCTTTTCCAATGCTGTCTTGCGAGGCCTTCACTTATATATACTTAGATTTGTATATTTCACACTCAAAAATCAAGTATTGTCATGAAATATTATCAGTATTTCGAAGAATTCTACCAGTTACTACTATAAAACGTGTAATACTTTCGGACCCGTCCAAGGGATCATTATGATATCTCTATTTTCAGATCAACCTCTTATAATTAATTTTGCACCGAAAAAAATGGAGTGCCAACTTGAAATTTTGCAAGGGGTTGACCGTAAAACGCGCAATCTCTTTGGCCCCGTCCAAGGGTACTTTTTGGTACCTTGATTGTTTAGACCTACTATACCTCATTTCATACCAAAAAAAGGAGTGCCAACTTGAAATTTTGCAAGGAGTTGAGGAATACTAGCAGTTACTTACTGTAAAAATCGCAATCCCTTCGGCTCCGTTCAAGAGTACTTCATGGTACCTTGATTGTTCAGACTTGCTGTACCTCATTTCATACCGAAGAAAAAAATAGAGTGCCAACTTTAAATTTTGCAAGGAGTTGAGGAATAATAGCAGTTACTTACTGTAAAAAGCGCAAGCTCTTCGGCTCCGTTCAAGGGTACTTTTTGGTACCTTGATTGTTCAAACCTGCTATACCTCATTTCATACCGAAAAAAAAGGTGTGCCAACTTGAAATTTTGCAAAGAGTTGAGGAATAATAGCGGTTACTTACTGTAAAACGCGCAATCTCTTCGGACCGATCCAAGGGTACTTTTTGGTTCCTTGATTGTTCAGACCTACTATACCTCATTTCATACCAAAAAAAATAGAGTGTCAACTTGAAATTTTGCAAGGTTTTGAGGAATAATAGCAGTTACTTATTCTAAAACGCGTAATGTTTTCGGCCTCGTCCAAGGGTACTTTTTGGTACCTCTACCTCGATTATTCAGACCTATTATACCTTATTTCAGTACGGTAGAAATTGGGTGCCAACTACAGTTACGAAATAATTGCTATATACAGTGGATTACGTGTTCATTTCTTAGAGTACGATCATAGTTTATTAATTTATCCTGCCATAGTATGACATTTTTCTGTAAAGTTTGGCGTTTTGGTTTGCAAATTTTTTTTGTTTCTGCTTCGAGCGCGAGCAGAAAATGAAAACTAAGCATAAAATTATTGTTGCCAATGATACTCTCATATCTGGGTTTTTTATATATAGCGATTGTTTTACGTACGTTTCTGCTGATATAAGGTTTTATTTAGTAATAGAATAGACCAATGAACCCTGAATACTGTTTCAATTTTATCAAAAATAAATGTATGATCAATTACAGAGGTCTCATATATACATACATCAATAAAAACATTATAAATATAATAATTATGACTAACACAATAAGTGACAGTTTGTAATTCGTATAACAATATTCTACTTGTTTATTAATATTGAATCTCAAACACAATATACATGTCTGAAACTTAAGTATTTTGGATTAATTACTTTTGAACTGATTTTTAAGTCAAAATGTATTTATATGCAAACACTAAATTGACTATTTGTTTCAACTAGTTATATGATTGTGTGATTATTCGTATAAATTTTTGCATGAAATATGGGTAACGATTACAGTTGTCAGTAGAATGATTTCTCCCACTTGAGGTATAGTTCGTATGTTAGTTCCAGGGCTGTTATGCAAAGATAAAAATTGATAAATATGGGTGTAAGGCATATTTTATATTTTTCTTCGCGAACCGGCGAAGTAGAAATGCGGTCGAGCTTGTGATATTTGATAAACAAAGCTATTCTTAAAATTTTCGAAATAGATCGCACATATTATTTATTGTTTTTGTGTTTGGAGTGATACCATTCGCAATTTCATTTTTAGTAAGTATGCATTTATTGTGAATCAGTCTATTGCAGAATTGACAATTGAAGCAATCATCTAGTTCATTAACATCGCTTGAACAGTAAAGGCATTTGTTTTTCATACAACTGTTTAATAAGAGCTGCATTTTTAAATGTCTTCTGTAAATACTCAAATCGGTATCTGCGATCAGTGGTTGATTTCTAGTTAGAAAAAAAGTATATTACAAGAACACCGCAATTAAAAGAATCTCTTTGGTGCATATGTTCAACTACTGCAAACTTCCAGTTCTTTGGGGAGATGTCTTTATATTGAAGAAACTTGAAGAATTTTGATTTATAGATGTTCTTATAAGCAATCTCGCATCCCATTGGTTTTAAAAGCGTAATTTCCTTTTTTATCAAAGTCCGTTATAACCAATAGATAATGACTATTATTTTCAATAGGAAATACAACCTTTGCTTTGCTAAAATGAATTCCGTTAATAAAAGCAGTGGTTAAAACTTCGTTACCAATAAAAATTAAAGATTTTGCTACGGAAATAATTTAATATTCATCGTTAGAATTCAAAATATGGAAGCAGTGGTCAATTACAAAACTGTTAACCTATTGACCATCATCTAATGTAAGGAAGTCGTCAATAATAAGTTTTTGTAAAGAAAAATTAACGGCACGATTAACTCTTCTATTATTTAACTCCGAGTAATACTATATACTGTCCACAAGACTATTTTTTAAAAATGATATATTTTTTAAAGTTGTCCATTTTCCTTCCTCATGTAAAAAATTGTTGTCGGGGTAAACAAGTTCAGGAAGCATGTGGTATAAATAAAAACTTTTTAACCTTTTCAGCCTAAAGTTCTAGAAGTTTCTAGATCTATTGACTCTAATGATCTTTATTCCCTTAAATGTGAAAATAATGAGATCACACCAAGGTTTATCAGTTATTTCGAGAATACCCTGTATCTGGTAATGATAGTCGTGATTAAGGAGTTAAAGTTTATATTAAAATAAAATAAAAATGACTGCTAAGTTTTGGCTGCCAGCTTCACACAGGTTTCGCTTTGCGTTGTATGAAGCAAGTTCAGATTTGGTTTAGCTAAACTGCGATCTGTAGATGTTGGCTATTATTCTGGATAACATATTTTCTGTCAGAAATTTAAGCCGCAGAAATTTAAAGTTAGGATGCACTTATCCTTATGTTTCTTGGCGTATGAAAGGTTTTGCTTTTGTTTATAATATAAATCGCGACATCTGTCTTTAGAAATTGCATAATCGTAGTGTAATATTCGTATTCGTAGTATATAATCTCTTACTTAACCCTAGAATACTGATGTGTCGTACATATTACGACTCCATTTTTAATTCGTTTGTTTTCGTTCACTTTCGTTAACGCCACCGAGTTTATATTCGTAGTACCTATCTATTTAGTTGTGTGAAGCCTATTGCAGTGGAGGTAGTGTCGAAGTTGTAATTAGAAGTAGCTCCATTGCTATCGCCATCGTAAATTTTACGACATATTAGTATTAGTGCATAATTTTTGTGGGTGGTTTCTTTAGGTGCTCTGTAAAATTGATTCTTTTGTGGAAAGTAATGTTAGCTATTTCAGATAAAAATAAATGATAAACATCGACCCCTCACCGAAGCAGAAATTGAATTTAAAATTAATATAATTATGAATAGTGACGAAGACGAAGGAGGGCCTTTTGAAGATAGCGGAAGCGATTGGCAACAAGATAATCTTGAAGTGCAATTTTAAAAACACCATTACTGTTAATTATTGTACGTTAGATTGAAACCAAAAAATTGCTATCTAACTTGAAGAACATTCCGGTGAAATTTTAAATATACAGTTTCATCGCGGAACATTTTATCAAATCCACCTATTATGGTAAAGTTGAAGGCCGTTCATGTTAGAGCAATATTTCTTATCGCTACTTTGGAATAATTGAATTGTAAACTCGATAATCGTAAACGCAAAGAAAAGATCCATATAATCATACAACACAAAATTTTTATAAAACCAGATAAAACGGGATCAGACCCAACAAAGGAATATACGAAAAGAATATACAAAAGAGCGCTACAACAAAATTATTTAGTTTGTCTAGGAGATTATATCTAATTGCTTACCATTATTAAAAACACTATATCAAGTGTTTATTACACTTGAGTTTTCACAAGGGCGTAAAGCCACACGCAAATTACTCGCTAGAACTCTGAGGTTCCTCGTGATACCTTTGTGCCAAGTGTTCTAGCCGGAATGCTTGTTTACACGTTGCGCAAGAAATGTCAAAGGTGTTTGGCATTGAAATATTTGTACAAATAGTTAACGCCTGATGTTAGCAACCAAACTAGCATCTCTGTATTGTGGTTAGACCACATGATCTCAATACGGATATGTATTTCATTACCGACGTTTACTGGTTTAATGGAACAGACAAAAAGATGTATTTAACTAATAATTTATTGGTGCTTTGCAGTGGGTCAAAAAAACTGTTACACTGCCTCTCCCCAAAAAAGAAAAAATCTTTCCTTAGGACCTTTGATTTTTTTTTATAACCCTAAACGAAATACTAACTTTAAGATTGAATTTTCAATGACTGACCTGTGTGAGAATAAAAAATTAAAAAATAGAAAATTAAAAAAATGGGGGAATTAGAATAATAAAGAATGAGTGTTTTAGTAGTTACGCGAGTTAAGGTTCGTGGCTGGGAGCGGTCCTTTTTAAAAAACCATTTCCAACTTCTTAACAAATTTATTTATATTTATATAGAGTTGACTTGGAATTTTGACAAATTAGTTTAAATTTTACTCTAAGTCAAAATACATTAATTAATTGTAAAAAATGAGTAATCTAACGAACTGCAATGTTAAAGCTGAACGATGGATTGACTGTTGTCGATTGGGGCTCCCGGGCCTTTTATAACATCCCTACCCTCTCACATGGCTGTGGGAACTTGCAGATCTTATGTCTGCTTACACTTAACTCTATTCATTAATACATAGTTGCGATCTTAATTCTGCAGTGTCACTTATCGTCTGTGCTACAAAGTAGATCTTCCGTTCCCATGAACGTAATAAACTGTACGAATTGTCCTTCAGTTACAATGTTGCACATCACTTACCGCATTTCTGATATTTCTAATAATTTCCTATTTCCTTACATATAAATCAATCGGGGGATTACATAACTCGCGTACCACACGTCCTTAAGGAAACAATATCGGTATGACACTATCGGGAATTGTCGCAATCGGGAAGTCCAACACTCTCACGGAAAAATCAACTAGATTCACAGGTCTCTATCAAACTCTACTAACTAGAACAAAAGCAAGAGAGAAACTCTCCAAACTAATATTAAACGGAAACTACTAACAATGATACTAGAGATAGTATCCAAACTACTGAAAAATTCAGATCTCTAAACTATGTACAAAACTAATGATTGAGATGACAACTCAATTCGAAGAAAATAACTAGAGCCTTTTCTTTTAAAAAGGCAGCAACAAAATATCTAACCAGCAAAAGTATCTAGTGTCATCACAACGCTATTAATACACTAAACGTAAGCATCAATTGCTTAGCGCAACCACTATTCTAACGACCTGCTAAAATACTTCAAATCTCAACGCAAATGTGAATTCATCACAATATCAACTCCACTAACACACAGACACATATACAGGAAAGGTGTTCTTGAGAACACGGTACGTACGCATGGGCAAGGTGCTTCTTAAATTAGATTGTGTACACTCACAATGCAACACAATACGTACGCACGGGGAAAGTGATTTTAATAATACGCTCTTTTACTAACAAGGTTTTTCATATGTTTTCCAAAATTCTTATTCTATTATTTGATATTAAATTGAAATCGTATTCAAAAAAAATTTTAGACGAGGTTCTTCCTCTTATCCTTCTATACAAAACAAAAAACTAAACGAAACGATAAAAGATATACTTGACTTTAAACTTAAACTTGGGGAGCAACAACTAACTATATTGAAATGGCATCCTCTTGGTCTACTATCGAAAAAGGTTTCAGGTCCTTTATATGCCACTTTTCGGCTTTCAAGTACAAATTAATTTATACTTTCAAAAGAAACTAATCTCGACGATAGCTAACAAAAATTAATGTACAGGTACACTCTCTTTAATTTCTAATCAAACTGATGGAATAAGTTATAATCAAGCTGTCCATACAACAAACAAATTGCTTCAAATCAGCAGTTTCAAAGTTATATAGAATTTCGTATAAAGTGGTCTTTTATCCCACCATATAGCCCAAACTTTGAGGGTTGTGGGAGAGTAACATAAAGGGGTTTGAATATCATTTAAAAGGGTAATTGGACTGACTAAATTGACTTATGAGGAATTTAACATGGTCTGTATTCAAATAGAAACCATGTTGAACTCAAGGCCATTGCGTGCCCTTACTGAAGATCCATCAGACTTGATCTTGTTTAACGCCAAGCCATTTTTAATTCGTGGATCTTTAGCTTGTATTCCAGAAGGTAATGTTTCAGATGTGCCAATAAACAAACTTAAATTTTGGAAACTTTGTACGCAATTACAATATAGTTTGTGGAAGGCTTGGTCTAGGGACTATTTAGGCCAGTTGCAAAACAGACCAAAATGGAAGAACGTTATGCCTAATGTAAAATAGGTATGTTAGTTCTTATTAAAATGATAAGTTACCGCCATTAGAGTGGGCGATAGCACGTATAATTAAGGTTATACCAGGTAAAGACAATAAAGTTAGAGTTGTTCACTTAAAACTAAAAATGGCACTTTTGTTACTTCAGTGTCTAAAATTGCGATTCTTCCTATTGAATCGGATACTTAGTAATTAGTTTGGTCTGAGTAGATTTTTTGATGTTAATATTTTTAAGGGTTATTACGAGAATTATTATCTTTAGTTCTATTTTAAGATTTGAATGTTACATACGCCTTTGGTTGTATCTTTAACTTTATTAATTGATTTTTGTAAGTGTTAACTTAGTTACTGTGAAGTGAGTGATTTGGTGCTCGCGGGCAGTTTATGGTAGCGGCGAGCAACCATGCCTACATTGTACAAGGAGGAAGGGTTGCTTGCGCTAAGAACCGGCAGTTGTGGTTTGACCATGCTTGTATTCGCACGATCGTTATGGTAACGGCGGGTCGTGGTTGTATCGCTTCTGCATTAAAATTTGTAATATAGTTTTATTTATTGATGCACATGTGTTATGTTGCACGGTAATGTTATATTCAGTTTATTCTTTTTAATCAATATACAGTCCACTATAATCGATTTATTTTCAAGCTTTTTTATTTATTTAAGCACAACTGAAATATGGCGAATACGAGCCTATGGAGTCACTAAATTAAGTGATAAGAAATCGTGTTTATTAAATTCCCAAAATTTTCAATATAACCGTCTCGAAATTCGTCAAATTCGCTCCGGTTTACGTGCCGTATATCCGAATGCCTTTCTACCTTTGCGTGTGTGTACGTTTGGAAAACTGTTTGTTTTAACCAATGATAAAATTCTCTGTCGTCACAAATCCCACCTAAACTATATTTATTTCTGTCTTATGCATGTCTGCTGTCTCGTTCAAAACCCCACCTGAGTTACAGAAAATCGATATTGATGACACTCATCTCTACTCCACGTGTATACATTACGTGCATTTTCAATCCCAACGCTTTCATATCTGTCTTTATCTGTAGTATACAACCGATTGTGGTTATTAAAGAAAATTGAATTAAATTAACAAGGTAAGGACACAAGAGCTATAATCTTGCTACATAAAAAAAAGCTGAAAGGATTAATTATGCACACAATTTTATAGACACAAATATTAGGTATCAAATTCTGAAAGAGCAATTAGAGCTTTTTTGTTAAATAGAAGCTACAAATATCATTATCTCGAAGGTATTTATGCCTTTTGTTCCTTAACCTAGTTACACTATTTCTGAACTCAACAATTAATTAGGAGAATTAAATGGTGATTCTCTAATCGAAAGTTGTTTCGTGATAAAATTGTATTTACAAAATTTACATTTCAATAGGGTTACTATAATTTCTTCTACACAGAGGTAGAACTATGAATTTGAATGAAATATCAAATACGTTAAGCATTTCTTTTACTACAAAATTAACTCAAATCAATACCAAAATATCAGATCTGTTATTCGGTTTACAAGTTGTTACGTTGACTCGTAGCCGGGCATAACACCAAGAAAATACGGAATGACCGGGCTCAATCGGAGATTAGGGGGGGTTGTAGAAAGCAGACTAACATATAATGTACGCGGCTGTAAGAAATTAGGGACAATACCTGCAATAAAAATAGTTAAGCAAACCTGAAAAAAAGAATAAGCATAGCAGCAATGAAAAGTCTAAATTATTTCGTACTCTGTAAGATGTAAAAAAAACTGTTTGGATAATCTATATAATGTAGCAACGATAAAAGCATTACAAAAATTTTTATTACACAGTAAGGAAATATTGGGGAGTAGCAGAAACGCCAAATTTTTTAAATCGTTGCGTACGTTTTTTGTTGAATTTTTTAACGATAACGTGATCATCCGCAAAATAAGGGTAATTCTTACGTTTCTTGAACGAGATCGCACTTTCTGCTTCGCGTCTGGCAGTGACGTACCAACATTCCGTTACGAGGTTTTCTTGCGAGCTCTTATATTTAGAATTTTCGTTCAACTTTTTGAATTGATCTGCTATTTCTGGAAGTAGGGTTAGATTTTCATTCGATTCCGTTTTAATTATTCGAAGAATACTATCAAATGTGACAAACAAATCGATATGTTTAAGATCGCGCAGTGTGTTGATATCGTCACACGCTTCTCGAAGTCTTCCTGTGGTTGTTGTATAGCGTTTGCCGGATTTCTGGGTGTTTTTTGGAGGTCGGCCTCTACGCGAGCGCTTAGGAGAAACAAGAAACTCAACTTTCCACGTAGATATTTTATCCATACTATTGCGAAGCGTAACTAGTGCAATATCCTTATCAGTTCCAACGTCATTTGTCTCTTTGAAAATGGTTTTTATTTACGTTAACGAAATATAAAATGTCTTGTATAAAAATCAAAAGGCGTTTTAAATGAATCTCGGGGTGAAAGCGATTCATTTCGAGCTGGGACTGTGGATGTGAAATTTTGTTACTGTTTTGTTCTGTAGGCAAAAGCGGCTTACGTCCTTGCTCGATCTTCTTTTCTATCGTTTTGTTCTTGGATAAACTTGGATCTTTTTTAGTACGGCGACCAATTTTTTTGGAAACAAGGTCTCGACACGCTTTTAAATCCACAGTGTCAACGATGTTATCATTTATATCTATATTAGTAGTCGGATCACACAGTTGATCAGGTACATACCGCTGTTCAATTTGTCTAATTTCGTTAGCACGCACATTTGTTGTGTCGGTTCTAAACGAATAGTTACCAAGACGATCGACATTTTCCTATGTTTTTAATTTTCGGTTGCGATGTGGTTCTGGAGCGTTTCGATTTCCTTCTGTTCTCCATTCACGCCCTTTTTTTCTTTATGTCAATTTTACTTTTAATTATTGTTATAGAAATCGTCAATAGCTTCCCGTTCTTCCTAAATGATTAGAGGACGTAAATTTTAAAATAATTTGTTCATTTTTCTATATACAGGGTTGTTGAAATTTTTCGTTTACTGATTTAAACTTTGAATCAAACAAAATAGTAAACGTCTATATCTATATAAAAATATATAGCGTCAATATATATTGCCGTCAACCCTCTGACAACTCGCTTCGTTCTGATTTACATTAACTACCTCTGAAATTTTCACAACTGTCACTCATAAATAATTCCGTTTTGGATCTTAGATTCTAATCGAACCCTTCTAAACATCATTTTAATAACAAGATCAAATTCTCACAATTCAGTAACATTTTACAAAAAAACATTAACTAATTTACATTAACCTCTAAAAGTTATTCTTTTGCAACTTTCGGACTCAGTTATAACCTCTTATACTAGATTTCTCTCATATTTTATCGTTAGAAATCAAACTAGAAACATCAGTGACATATATTTTACAAGTTAAACTTCAAATTGCAAACTCAGCGTCAATTACACCTCAATAGGCAATTTATTTCGCTCTCTATTAAACTATTTCAATAATCAGTTGAATATGGGGATCAATGTGAGCAGCGTTGTCCCCGAAGTTCACTAATATTATCGGCCTGTAAGCTAGAAAGGTCAACTGCATCTGTCATATCAACTGTCTTACAACTAGACAATTCTTCGTTGTTGCTATCTTTATGATCAACATCAGCAACCTTTGAAAAGTGTTATTTTCATTACCTTCACTAGATCTAAACTGTTGGCCATGGGGATCAACGTGAGCATCGCTCTCCCTGAAGTACAGTCCGACTAAGTTCAATTTCGCTCTCAGTTACTCTACCGGTATTCGCGATTGAAGATACATTTTTTGGGTTAATTTCATCTAGCTGGCCATGTGTGTTTTTAGAATGTAAAGTGGATTCATGTTGTTTTAAAATACAAATTTGTTCGTTCTGATTACTTTGAGATATACACGAAGACAAAATATTCTGTTCATTATTGTAGCGAGCGTTGGCCTCCGACTGTTGTACCAAAGCGCTTGATGCATCATGCAGGGAATGAATTCTAGTGCTAGGTATCGCAACATTTACAGTTTCGGATGACAGAGGACGTTTGTTTACTAACCAAGAATGTTTTAAAGCGAAGCTATCGATAAGTCGAGCACCAATTTTAGGAGTTCGCTGATGATCATTCTCAGCCCTGGAACGTAACGCGTTTCTTACGGCAGTTCTATTATGCAACGCATCAATTCTAAGAGGAAATCTACTGTAATTACTTACACTTTGCGAATGTCGTACCGAATTTGTCTCTGGTGTTATGTTGCGTTCAAACTTCACCCTGGAAAGAGGTTCACCACGATCATCATCAGGTTTGGGATGCTTTAAAGAGTTACTTATGGAAGTTATATCTTTGTGAGCATCTTTAAAGTAAGTTGTCGAGTACGTTCATCTAGGTTAAAGTAATTAACTAAAACTACATCATCGTCAAACTCAATGTCTATAGAGCTTATATTCTTAAGATTATCCACAAATATCACATCATCGCTAACAGAAAGGGAGCGTAACAAATTGTATCTGAAAATATCGAAAATATCTAATAATTCAATGTTCAAAAGCTTTAACTATAATTACACATAAATGAAACCTTAATCAGAACTCAATAGAGTTGCTTAATTTCGTTAATAATAATAACTGTTACTACACTGCATTTATATTGGCAATAAAAAGATTATCAAAGTCCTTTCTAGTTTGTTAAACAAAATAATAGTTATAGGTCATCACAAAGTTATTTTTCCGGTGTAGCCTTGTATCAAAGTTCGCCAACTGTGGACGTTATGTAAGAATAATATAAATCTCTTACCTAGTTTCAACAGGTTTTTGTTTGTGTAACAGCGTTACATCGTGTTAGAGCAGATGTATATACATACGGCTCCTGAACAAACAAATGACGTCGCCTTCACGTGTTGTACTACAAATAACCAGTTGCGTGTTTCTTGTACCCAACCATATGAACTTAAAGAGTATTTCCTATACGCAATAACGCAACTAACCAAAATCCATTCTAACGGTTATCACAAAAATGCATGACTTTGATGTACTACTATATTTAGATCGATACCAAAATAATTATCTTGCATGTAATTATACACCATTACTGTTAATTATTGTACGTTAGATTGAAACCCAAAAATTGGTATCTAAATTGAAGAACATTCCGGAAATTTCAAATATACAGTTTCATCGCAGAACATTTTATTAAATTCACTTATGGTAAAGTTGAAGGACGTTCATGTTAGAGCAATATCTCTTATCGCCACTTTGGAATAATTGAATTGTAATCCCGATAATCGTAAACGCACGGAAAAGATGCATATAATCATACAACACAAAATTTAAACGGGCTAGTTTTTATAAAACCAGATAAAACGGGATCAGACTAAACAAAGGAATATACAAAAAGAATATACAAGAGCGCTACAACAAAAGTATTTAGTTTGTCTAGGAGATTATATCTAATTGCTTACCATTATTAAAACACTATATCAAGTGTTTATTACACTTGAGTTTTCACAAGGGCGTAAAGCCACACGCAAACGTAAACATTAATTGCTTACCGCAACCACTATTCTAGCGACCTGCTAAAATACTTCAAATCTCAACGCAAATGTGAATTCATCACAATATCAACTCCACTAACACTTACTATAACCAAATAAACTGTGAGCAACTGGCTCACTTACCACACTTTAACTCAACTTGTGCAATTATCACTTACTCAACTTCACTAACAAAAATGTGAGCAACTGGCTCACTTACTACACTTTAACTCAACTTGTGCAATTTGCACTAACTCAAATTCATTAAGAAAAATGTGAGCATCTGATTCACTCACACACTCCAACTCAGTAGTGAGTAGCTAACTCTACTACTAATTGTGCTTTCGGCACAAACGCAACCAAACTAAACAACGAGTGAGAAACAGGCTCACTTACTATTCCCTAACTACTTAGTGATCGACTGCTCACGAGCGTCACTAAACTAAATACTCAAAAAAAATTTTACACTCCACTCAACCAAGCACATGCTGCTGAGCGACCAACTCATAATGAGTCTCGTCTAGACTTACGCATTTCTTGATGGAATGCACTAAATGCGAAAAGAACATACTATGGTCCTTTTGCATACATTATAGAAGACCCGTCCTTAATGGACAAAACCGTCTTTCCTACAAACTTAACAAAAATTTCATCCCAGTTAACACGTTATAGACCTAAAAGATTTCGTCCATCGACATTTTACGAGGCAAACAAGATTTCGTCTGTCAACTACGAAGAAAAACAAAAATTTTTTTAGTGTTAACGGTCCGAGTACATAGACACATATACAGGGAAAGGTGTTCTTGAGAACACGGTACGTACGCATGGGCAAGGTGCTTCTTAGATTAGATTGTGTACACAGGGATTGTGTTTCTGACAACACAATACGTACGCACGGGGAAAGTGATTTTTAATAATACGCTCTTTTACTAACAAGGTTTTTTCATATGTTTTCCAACATTCTTATTCTATTATTTGATATTAAATTGAAATCTTATTCAAAAAAAATTTTAGACGAGGTTCTTCCTCTTATCCTTCTATACAAAAACAAAAACTAAACGACACGATAAAAGATATACTTGACTTTAAACTTAAACTTGGGGAGCAACAACTAACTATATTGAAATGTCATCCTCTTGGTCTACTATCGAAAAAGGTTTCAGGTCCTTTATATGCCACTTTCCGGCTTTCAAGTACAAAATAATTTATACTTTCAAAAGAAACTAATCTCGACGATAGCTAACAAAAATTAATGTACAGGTACACTCTCTTTAATTTCTAATCAAACCGATGGAATAAGTTATAATCAAGCTGTACATACAACAAAAAAAATGCTTCAAATCAGCAGTTTCAAAGTTATATAGGGGAATTTCGTATAAAGTGGTCTTTTATCCCACCATATAGCCCAAACTTTGGAGGGTTGTGGGAGAGTAACATAAAGGGGTTTGAATATCATTTAAAAAGGGTAATTAGACTGACTAGATTGACTTATGTGGAATTTAACACGGTCTGTATTCAAGTAGAAGCCATGTTGAACTCAAGGCCATTGTGTGCCCTTACTGAAGATCCATCAGACTTATCTTGTTTAACGCCAAGCCATTTTTTAATTCGTGGATCTTTAGCTTGTATTCCAGAAGGTAATGTTTCAGACGTGCCAATAAACAAACTTAAATTTTGGAAACTTTGTACGCAATTACAATATAGTTTTTGGAAGGCTTGGTCTAGGGACTATTTAGGCCAGTTGCAAAACAGACCAAAATGGAAGAAGGTTATGTCTAATGTAAAAAAAGGTATGTTAGTTCTTATTAAAAATGATAAGTTACCGCCATTAGAGTGGGCGATAGCACGTATAATTAAGGTTATACCAGGTAAAGACAATAAAGTTAGAGTTGTTCACTTAAAAACTAAAAATGGCATTTTTGTTACTTCAGTGTCTAAAATTGCGATTCTTCCTATTGAATCGGATACTTAGTAATTAGTTTGGTCTGAGTAGATTTTTTTTTATGTTAATATTTTTTAAGGGTTATTACGAGAATTATTATCTTTAGTTCTATTTTTAAGATTTGAATGTTACATACGCCTTTGGTTGTATCTTTAACTTTATTAATTGATTTTTTGTAAGTGTTAACTTAGTTACTGTGAAGTGAGTGATTTGGTGCTCGCGGGCAGTTTATGGTAGCGGCGAGCAACCAAACCTACATTGTACAAGGAGGAAGGGGCTGCTTGCGCTAAGAACCGGGCAGTTGTGGTTTGACCATGCTTGTATTCGCACGTTCGTTATGGTAACGGCGGGTCGTGGTTGTATCGCTTCTCGCATTAAAAATTTGTAATATAGTTTTATTTATTGATGCACATGTGTTATGTTGCACGGTAATGTTATATTCAGTTTATTCTTTTTTAATCAATATACAGTCCACTATAATCGATTTATTTTCAAGCTTTTTTATTTAATTAAGCACAACTGAAATATGGCGAATACGAGCCTATGGAGTCACTAAATTAAGTGATAAGAATTCGTGTTTATCAAATTCCCAAAATTTTCAATATAACCGTCTCGAAATTCGTCAAATTCGCTCCGGTTTACGTGCCGTATATCCGAATGCCTTTCTACCTTTGCGTGTGTGTACGTTTGGAAAACTGTTTGTTTTTAACCAATGATAAAATTCTCTGTCGTCACAAATCCCGCCTAAACTATATTTATTTCTGTCTTATGCATGTCTGCTGTCTCGTTCAAAACCCCACCTGAGTTACAGAAAATCGATATTGATGACACTCATCTCTACTCCACGTGTATACATTACGTGCATTTTCAATCCCAACGCTTTCATATCTGTCTTTATCTTTAGTATACAACCGATTGTGGTTATTAAAGAAAATTGAATTAAATTAACAAGGTAAGGACACAAGAGGTATAATCTTGCTACATCATAAAAAAGCTGAAAGGATTAATTATGCACACAATTTTATAGACACAAATATTAGGTATCAAATTCTGAAAGAGCAATTAGAGCTTTTTTGTTAAATAGAAGCTACAAATATCATTATCTCGAAGGTATTTATGCCTTTTGTTCCTTAACCTAGTTACACTATTTCTGAACTCAACAATTAATTAGGAGAATTAAATGGTGATCCTCTAATCGAAAGTTGTTTCGTGATAAAATTGTATTTACAAAATTTACATTTCAATAGGGTTACTATAATTTCTTCTACACAGAGGTAGAACTATGAATTTGAATGAAATATCAAATACGTTAAGCATTTCTTTTTACTACAAAAATTAACTCAAATCAATACCAAAAATATCAGATCTGTTATTCGGTTTACAAGTTGTTACGTTGACTCGTAGCCGGGCATAACACCAAGAAAATACGGAATGACCGGGCTCAATCGGAGATTAGGGGGGGTTGTAGAAAGCAGACTAACATATAATGTACGCGGCTGTAAGAAATTAGGGACAATACCTGCAATAAAAATAGTTAAGCAAACCTGAAAAAAAGAATAAGCATAGCAGCAATGAAAAGTCTAAATTATTTCGTACTCTGTAAGATGTAAAAAAAACTGTTTGGATAATCTATATAATGTAGCAACGATAAAAGCACTACAAAAATTTTTATTACACAGTAAGGAAATATTGGGGAGTAGCAGAAACGCCAAATTTTTTAAATCGTTGCCTATGTTTTTTGTTGAATTTTTTAACGATAACGTGATCATCCGCAAAATAAGTGTAATTCTTACATTTCTTTAACGGGATCGCACTTTCCGCTTTGCGTCTGGCAGTGACGTACCAACATTCCGTTACGAGGTTTTCTTGCAAGCTCTTATATTTAGAATTTTTGTTCAACTTTTTGAATTGATCTGCTATTTCTGGAAGTACGGTTAGATTTTCATTCGATTCCGTTTTAATTATTCGAAGAATACTATCAAATGTGACAAACAAATCGATATGTTTAAGATCGCGCAGTGTGTTGATATCGTCACACGCTTCTTGAAGTCTTCCTGTGGTTGTTGTAGAGCGTATGCCGGATTTCTGGGTGTTTTTTGGAGGTCGGCCTCTACGCGAGCGCTTAGGAGAAACAAGAAACTCAACTTTCCACGTAGATATTTTATCCATACTATTGCGAAGCGTAACTAGTGCAATATCCTTATCAGTTCCAACGTCATTTGTCTCTTTGAAAATGGTTTTTTTATTTACGTTAACGAAATATAAAATGTCTTCGTATAAAAAAATCCAAAAGGCGTTTTTAAATGAATCTCGGGGTGAAAGCGATTCATTTCGAGCTGGGACTGTGTGGATGTGAGAAATTTTGTTACTGTTTTGTTCTGTAGGCAAAAGCGGCTTACGTCCTTGCTCGATCTTCTTTTCTATCGTTTTGTTCTTGGACAAACTTGGATCTTTTTTAGTACGGCGACCAATTTTTTTGGAAACAAGGTCTCGACACGCTTTTAAATCTACAGTGTCAACGATGTTATCATTTATATCTATATTAGTAGTCGGATCACACAGTTGATCAGGTACATACCGCTGTTCAATTTGTCTAATTTCGTTAGCACGCACATTTGTTGTGTCGGTTCTAAACGAATAGTTACCAAGACGATCGACATTTTTCCTATGTTTTTTAATTTTCGGTTGCGATGTGGTTCTGGAGCGTTTCGATTTCCCTTCTGTTCTCCATTCACGCCCTTTGCGAACTAAACGAAGGGAATCTACCGATTTAACAGGCTTTTCCAAACCTTTTTCAAGGTTTATATCAATTTCTTTACTGACGTTATCGGTTTGTGCTTTGTCAAAATGCGTTGTAGAAATCGTCACGGATAGCTTTTCTTGAAACGAAGTTCGTTGCAATTCTTCATTAACGTCGATGTCATTAGAGGACGTTTCAGAGCGTTTCTTTGCATGGTCACGCAAAATTGGCATTTCAGATGTGGCATTTAGTTCGGACCGATTCGTATCATCTCGTGGGCGAGAAGTTTCAGGTGTATGTGAGAGTCCATTTTCGTCTTGAGGCGCTTCGAGATTTGTGATAACATGCAAACGCTCATTCATTTCTGATAAAATGTAAACGTCTTTAGGAGTGTGAAGCGTATCGATCTGTAAACTAGAAGCGTCAATTACATTCACCGTATCAACCCTCTGACAACTAGGCAACGCTTCGTTGTTGCTATCTTCGTGATTTACATTAACTACCTCTGAAAAGGTGTTATTTTCACAACTTTCACTCGATATAATCTGTTGGATTTCGGGATCAATATGAGTAGCATTCTCCTCTAGAAATTCGGTAGTACTCGCGGCTTGTAAACTAGAAACATCAGACGTAGGTTGGACATGGACATCGACGTGAGTAACGTTTTCCCCCTGAAGTTCAGTAACATCGTCAGTCTGTAAACGAAAAACGTCAACTGTATCCGTTGTATCAACTTTTTCACAAGTAGGCAACTCTTCGTTGTTGCTATCTTCATGATTTACATCAACTATCTCTGAAAAAGTGTTATTTCGACTACTTTCGCTAGTGCTAATCAGTTGAATATGGGGATCAATGTGAGCAGCGTTGTCCCCCCGAAGTTCACTAATATTATCGGCCTGTAAGCTAGAAAGGTCAACTGCATCTGTCATATCAACTGTCTCACAACTAGACAATCCTTCGTTGTTGCTATCTTTATGATCAACATCAGCAACCTTTGAAAAAGTGTTATTTTCATTACCTTCACTAGATCTGAACTGTTGGCCATGGGGATCAACGTGAGCATCGCTCTCCCCCTGAAGTACAGTCCGACTAAGTTCAATTTCGCTCTCAGTTACTCTACCGGTATTCGCGATTGAAGATACATTTTTTGGGTTAATTTCATCTAGCTGGCCATGTGTGTTTTTAGAATGTAAAATGGATTCATGTTGTTTTAAAATACAAATTTGTTCGTTCTGATTACTTTGAGATATACACGAAGACAAAATATTCTGTTCATTATTGTAGCGAGCGTTGGCCTCCGACTGTTGTACCAAAGCGCTTGATGCATCATGCAGGGAATGAATTCTAGTGCTAAGTATCGCAACATTTACAGTTTTGGATGACAGAGGACGTTTATTTACTAACCAAGAATGTTTTAAAGCGAAGCTATCGATAAGTCGAGCACCAATTTTAGGAGTTCGCTGATGATCATTTTCAGCCCTGGAACGTAACGCGTTTCTTACGGCAGTTTTATTATGCAACGCATCAATTCTAAGAGGAAATCTACTGTAATTACTTACACTTTGCGAATATCGTACCGAATATGTCTCTGGTGTTATGTTGCGTTCAAAATTCACCCTGGAAAGAGGTTCACCACGATCATCATCAAGTTTGGGATGCTTTAAAGAGTTACTTATGGAAGTTATATCTTTGTGAACATCTTTTAGAGTAAGTTGTCGAGTACGTTTATCTAGGTTAAAGTAATCAACTAAAACTACATCATCGTCAAACTCAATGTCTATAGAGCTTATATTCTTAAGATTATCCACAAATATCACATCATCGCTAACAGAAAGGGAGCGTAACAAATTGTATCTGAAAATATCGAAAATATCTAATAATTCAATGTTCAAAAGCTTTAACTATAATTACACATAAATGAAACCTTAATCAGAACTCAATAGAGTTGCTTAATTTCGTTAATAATAATAACTGTTACTACACTGCATTTATATTGGCAATAAAAAGATTATCAAAGTCTTTTCTAGTTTGTTAAACAAAATAATAGTTATAGGTCATCACAAAGTTATTTTTCCGGTGTAGCCTTGTATCAAAGTTCGCCAACTGTGGACGTCATGTAAGAATAATATAAATCTCTTACCTCGTTTCAACAGGTTTTTGTTTGTGTAACAGCGTTACATCGTGTTAGAGCAGATGTATATACATACGGTTTCTGGACAAACAAATGACGTCGCCTTCACGTGTTGTACTGCAAATAACCAGTTGCATGTTTCTTGTACCCAACCATATGAACTTAAAGAGTATTTGCTATACGCAATAACGCAACTAACCAAAATCCATTCTAACGGTTATCACAAAAATGCATGACTTTGATGTACTACTATATTTAGATCGATACCAAAATAATTATCTTGCATGTAATTATACACCATTACTGTTAATTATTGTACGTTAGATTGAAACCCAAAAATTGGTATCTAAATTGAAGAACATTCCGGCGAAATTTCAAATATACAGTTTCATCGCAGAACATTTTATTAAATTCACTTATTATGGTAAAGTTGAAGGACGTTCATGTTAGAGCAATATCTCTTATCGCCACTTTGGAATAATTGAATTGTAAACCCGATAATCGTAAACGCAAGGAAAAGATGCATATAATCATACAACACAAAATTTAAACGGGCTAGTTTTTATAAAACCAGATAAAACGGGATCAGACTAAGCAAAGGAATATACAAAAAGAATATACAAGAGAGCGCTACAACAAAAGTATTTAGTTTGTCTAGGAGATTATATCTAATTGCTTACCATTATTAAAAACACTATATCAAGTGTTTATTACACTTGAGTTTTCACAAGGGCGTAAAGCCACACGCAAACTACTCGCTAGAACTCTGAGGTTCCTCGTGATACCTTTGTGCCAAGTGTTCTAGCCAGAATGCTTGTTTACACGTTGCGCATGAAATATCAAAGGTGTTTGGCATTGAAATATTTGTACAAATAGTTAACGCCTGATGTTAGCAACCAAACTAGCATCTCTGTATTGTGGTTAGACCACATGATCTCAATACGGATATGTATTTCATTACCGACGTTTACTGGTTTAATGGAACAGACAAAAGATGTATTTAACTAATAATTTATTGGTGCTTTGCAGTGGTCAAAGAAACTGTTACACTGCCTCTCCCCAAAAAAGAAAAAATCTTTCCTCAGGACCTTTGATTTTTTTTTATAACCCAAAACGAAATACTAACTTTAAGATTGAATTTTCAATGACTGACCTGTGTGAGAATAAAAAATTAAAAAATTAGAAAATTAAAAAAATGGGGGAATTTGAATAATAAAGAATGAGTGTTTTAGTAGTTATGCGAGTTAAGGTTCGTGGCTGGGAGCGGTCCTTTTTAAAAAACCATTTCCAACTTCTTAACAAATTTATTTATATTTATATAGAGTTGACTTGGAATTTTGACAAATTAGTTTAAATTTTACTCTAAGTCAAAAAACATTAATTAATTGTAAAATATTAGTAATCTAACGAACTGCAATGTTAAAGCTGAACGATGGATTGACTGTTGTCGACTGGGGCTCCCGGGCCTTTTATAACATCCCTACCCTCTCACATGGCTGTGGGAACTTGCAGATCTTATGTCTGCTTACACTTAACTCTATTCATTAATACATAGTTGCGATCTTAATTCTGCAGTGTCGCTTATCGTCTGTGCTACAAAGTAGATCTTCCGTTCCCATGAACGTAATAAACTGTACGAATTGTCCTTCATTTACAATGTTGCACATCACCTACCGCATTTCTAATATTTCTAATAATTTCCTATTTCCTTACATATATATCAATCGGGGGATTACACAACTCGCGTACCACACGTCCTTAAGGAAACAATATCGGTATGACACTATCGGGAATTGTCGCAATCGGGAAGTCCAACACTCTCACGGAAAAATCAACAAGATTCACAGGTCTCTATCAAACTCTACTAACTAGAACAAAAGCAAGAGAGAAACTCTCCAAACTAATATCAAACGGAAACTACTAACAATGATACTAGAGATAGTATCCAAACTACTGAAAAATTCAGATCTCTAAACTATGTACAAAACTAATGATTGAGATGACAACTCAATTCGAAGAAAATAACTAGAGCCATTTTTTTTTTAAAAAGGCAGCAACAAAATATCTAACCAGCAAAAGTATCTAGTGTCATCACAACGCTATTACTACACTAAACGTAAGCATTGATTGCTTACCGCAACCACTATTCTAGCGACCTGCTAAAATACTTCAAATCTCAACGCAAATGTGAATTCATCACAATATCAACTCCACTAACACTCACTATAACCAAATAAACTGTGAGCAACTGGCTCACTTACCACACTTTAACTCAACTTGTGCAATTAGCACTTACTCAACTTCACTAACAAAAATGTGAGCAACTGGCTCACTTACTACACTTTAACTCAACTTGTGCAATTTGCACTAACTCAAATTTATTAAAAAAAATGTGAGCATCTGATCCACTCACACACTCCAACTCAGTAGTGAGTAGCTAACTCTACTACTAATTGTGCTTTCGGCACAAACGCAACCAAACTAAACAACGAGTGAGAAACAGGCTCACTTACTATTCCCTAACTACTTAGTGATCGACTGCTCACGAGCGTCACTAAACTAAATACTCAAAAAAAATTTACACTCCACTCAACCAAGCACATGCTGCTGAGCGACCAACTCATAATGAGTCTCGTCTAGACTTACGCATTTCTTGATGGAATGCACTAAATGCGAAAAGAACATACTATGGTCCTTTTGCATACATTATAGAAGACCCGTCCTTAATGGACAAAACCGTCTTTCCTACAAACTTAACAAAAATTTCATCCCAGTTAACACGTTATAGACCTAAAAGATTTCGTCCATCGACATTTTACGAGGCAAACAAGATTTCGTATGTCAACTACGAAGGAAAACAAAAAATTTTTAGTGTTAACGGTCCGAACACACAGACACATATACAGGGAAAGGTGTTCTTGAGAAGACGGTACGTACGCATGGGCAAGGTGCTTCTTAGATTAGATTGTGTACACAGGGAATGTGTTTCTGGCAACACAATACGTACGCACGGGGAAAGTGATTTTTAATAATACGTTCTTTTACTAACAAGGTTTTTTCATATGTTTTCCAACATTCTTATTCTATTATTTGATATTAAATTGAAATCGTATTCAAAAAAAATTTTAGACGAGGTTCTTCCTCTTATCCTTCTTTACAAAAACAAAAACTAAACGAAACGATAAAAGATATACTTGACTTTAAACTTAAACTTGGGGAGCAACAACTAACTATATTGAAATGGCATCCGCTTGGTTGTAACGTGCATTTTTATGGCTTAACATTTTACACTACCCAATTCGTAAATACATTTCTGTGACTACTATTTCTACATTTTATATTTATTAACTCGTTGGCGAATAATCTCTTTATATTATATTACGCGATTATCGACTTTCACTCTCTACGATTCGATAGTGTGGTTAGGTGATCGAGATTGAAACACATCCTTAGGCGAATGCGTCGTATTATAATGAGTGGATTGCATCGTTCTTGTCTTGCCGTTTGTATAAATTTTGTTCCTTATGTGGATATACAAGTCTAGATAAGAAACGATAAGAGGTTGTAATAGGAACGAGTTGATATCAACAGATGAGTAGTTGTAGTTTTGTTCTTGGTTCCTATATATTAGTTACGTGGAAAATACTGCTTCTTTTTGCTTTGACAATAGTGAGAATTAATGCGGTATCAATTTTCGAATTGTTCATGAACAAGCACGGCACGATCTTAGTTGTTTTTCTTGTGAAATAAAAGTTGTATATTAACTGTAGAGAGTGGAGTGCTAATTCCGATTGAAGTAGTATGGTTTATAGGCGAACGTGTTTGGTCGACGCACGTGTGTTTTAAGGACTTTTGACGGACGGTTTTATTGTTTACGCGTGCCTTACTAATTGTTTTTAGTTGATTTTCTGTTGGAAATAAAAGTGGTAGAACTTGTTAAACTTGCCCTGCACGCGTGTTTTACGGAACATTTTGTCGGACTTACTTTAGTGATGCACGTGCTTTACTCATTGTGTTTTTTTTGTTTTTGGTGCTTTGTCTTTTGATATTTAAACTGTGTGTGCGATCTAGTTTCGCGGTTCCTTTTTTTTTATCAGAGTAGTGCATACTTTGGGATTATCCAAATACAGCTGATACTGTAGTTTCTGAATTTTCTAACCCCAAAGAATCTAAAATAGAACATTGTTTGCGCAAATTTTGTTATTGACGAAATATAACAGATTACCGGTTTACAAAGGTATTGGTTGAAGTTTCTCACTGCTTTTTGGATGTTTATGAAAATAATATACATTTGGTCCCAGTTGAAATTAAACTAGAGCTACAAAATATTTCGAAATTATCGTCTCAGGAAATAGAATTAACAAGAAATTTATCAATGCTACATAGTTTTGTCGCGTGATAATGTCTGCTGCTAACACCATTGAAATACGTAGGTGTGATTAGGGTAACGTGTGATAGGTTCCATCAACACCTTCACAGTCAAGGGTGAAGTGCTTCGTTAGTGCCGGACATCGTGAATCCCACACTTCAATTGCAAGGAAGCGTTACTGAAGGACCTTTTGTAAGTTGAACTATTTCCTACTTATTATTACTTTAAATATCTATCCGTTGTTTTGCCATATCTTTGTCGTTCTGATACCTTTTACCATAGACTTGCATGCTATTTAAAAAAAAAAAAAGTAAGAAAAAAATCAACAATACTGGATGACTCATATAAATTGTGCTTACCTATTTATCTTTTGTTAAAAATTTGTCTGATTTATGTTTAATTGGTGTGTGAGGAAACGTTTCTGCTACTCCCCAATATTACCTCACTTTGTACTGAAAATTTTTGTATTGCTGTTACCGTTGTTATATTATATAGATTATCCAAACAGTTTTTTTTTACATTCTACAAAGTACTGAACAATCTATGCTCGATCAGTATGCTATGCTTTTTCTTTATTTCAGGTTTGTTATTCTAGTTTTTTATTGCAGGTATTGGTACTAATTCCTTACAGCCGCGTACATTATAGGTTGGTCTGCTTTCTACAACCCCCTCGAATCTCCTATTGAGCCCGGTCGTTTCTTTGATTTTCTTTGTGTTACGCACGGCTACGAGTCAACGTAGCATAAATTTAGCGCCCAACGTGCTGCCTCAATTAACGTAACATGGTCTACTATCGAAAAAGGTTTCAGGTCCTTTATATGCCACTTTCCGGCTTTCAAGTACGAAATAATTTATACTTTCAAAAGAAACTAATCTCGACGATAGCTAACAAAAATTAATGTACAGGTACACTCTCTTTAATTTCTAATCAAACTGATGGAATAAGTTATAATCAAGCTGTCCATACAACAAAAAAAATGCTTCAAATCAGCAGTTTCAAAGTTATATAGGGGAATTTCGTATAAAGTGGTCTTTTATCCCACCTTATAGCCCAAACTTTGTAGGGTTGTGGGAGAGTAACATAAAGGGGTTTGAATATCATTTAAAAAGGGTAATTGGACTAACTAAATTGACTTATGAGGTATTGAACACGGTCTGTATTCAAATAGAAGCCATGTTGAACTCAAGGCCATTGTGTGCCCTTACTGAAGATCCATCAGACTTGTCTTGTTTAACGCCAAGCCATTTTTTAATTCGTGGATCTTTAGCTTGTATTCCAGAAGGTAATGTTTCAGACGTGCCAATAAACAAACTTAAATTTTGGAAACTTTGTACGCAATTACAATATAGTTTTTGGAAGGCTTGGTCTAGGGACTATTTAGGCCAGTTGCAAAACAGACCAAAATGGAAGAAGGTTATGTCTAATGTAAAAAAAGGTATGTTAGTTCTTATTAAAAATGATAAGTTACCGCCATTAGAGTGGGCGATAGCACGTATAATTAAGGTTATACCAGGTAAAGACAATAAAGTTAGAGTTGTTCACTTAAAAACTAAAAATGGCACTTTTGTTACTTCAGTGTCTAAAATTGCGATTCTTCCTATTGAATCGGATACTTAGTAATTAGTTTGGTCTGAGTAGATTTTTTTTGATGTTAATATTTTTTAAGGGTTATTACGAGAATTATTATCTTTAGTTCTATTTTTAAGATTTGAATGTTACATACGCCTTTGGTTGTATCTTTAACTTTATTAATTGATTTTTTGTAAGTGTTAACTTAGTTACTGTGAAGTGAGTGATTTGGTGCTCGCGGGCAGCTTATGGTAGCGGCGAGCAACCATACCTACATTGTACAAGGAGGAAGGGGCTGCTTGCGCTAAGATTCCGGGCAGTTGTGGTTTGACCATGATTGTATTCGCACGTTCGTTATGGTAACGGCGGGTCGTGGTTGTATCGCTTCTCGCATTAAAAATTTGTAATATAGTTTTATTTATTGATGCACATGTGTTATGTTGCACGATAATGTTATATTCAATTTATTCTTTTTTTAATCAATATACAGTCCACTATAATAGATTTATTTTCAAGCTTTTTTATTTAATTAAGCACAACTGGAATATGGTGAATACGATCCTATGGAGTTGCTAAATTAAGTGATAAGAATTCGTGTTTATCAAATTCCCAAAATTTTCAATATAACCGTCTCGAAATTCGTCAAATTCGCTCCGGTTTACGTGCCGTATATCCGAATGCCTTTCTACCTTTGCGTGTGTGTACGTTTGGAAAACTGTTTGTTTTTAACCAATGATAAAATTCTCTGGCGTCACAAATCCCGCCTAAACTATATTTACTTCTGTCTTATGCATGTCTGCTGTCTCGTTCAAAACCCCACCTGAGTTACAGAAAATCGATATTAATGACACTCATCTCCACTCCACGTGTATACATTACGTGCATTTTCAATCCCAACGCTTTCATATCTGTCTCTATCTGTAGTATACAACCGATTGTGCATTTCCTCGCTTTTAAGGTGTTTGTTAGTCTTGTTGTTCAAACTAAACTGACGGTTGAAAATATTTCTATGAAATCCTATCGTAATACACGCTCGAGTTCGTCGAACGTAACTTATTAAAACGCAGGTGTTTGTTAACTATCGAACGTTTAGCATAACAATTCTTAGACTTTATATTTCTTCGTATTTAATAAAACTGACGTTTGCTTGTTACAACGAATACTTTTGCCTTAGAATTATTGATTTTCTTACCCAAGTGCGTTCCCCTATGTTTACACGTGTTGGATTGAAATAAATTAAAATTAATTATGCGTATTCTATTTGCTTTGAAACTGTTTTTCTTTATGTAATTTTAACCTTTCAATTATTGGTTATAAAAATACGTCAATACTTGCCCGTTCTCCCTAAATGGATTAAATAAATTTTACGCGTAAATAATTTGTTCTTTTCTATATACAGGGTTGTTGAAATTTTTTGTTTTCCACTGATTTAACCCTTTGAATCCACAACAATATATATATATATATATATATATATATATATATATATATTGCCGTGGAACCCCTCTAAATCGCCTTGCCTATTTATAAAAAACATTCGAGCCCCAACGTTGGACCGTCATAAGATTGCCGTGGATCTTGGATTAAGAATCGAACCCCCCTCTAATCATCAGTTTTATAACAAATCAAAAATTTGCACACAATAGAAAATTTTCAAAAAAGCAACTGCTTGCGGCTAGCTCAGTTGGACCTCCTCTTGGATACCTAGATTCACTCTCATATTCTCTATCGTTCACGCACACTCTCAATAAAACCACAAAATAATACAACAACCATACAATATCTATTTTCCACTATTTACACATAACACTTCAAAATTATATACATCTCAGCGGTCAAGTTACACCTCAATAAATTCTATTTAGCAAAGTCTAGAATTTTAACTAGCAATATTAAACACATTGAATGTAACCTGAGTAAATGGGTCCTGAATAATACCTTTTTTTTCTTTCTGTATTTATAATTAATTTCAATTAGGCAACTTTGGAGTATGGTGAGCTCATGATAACCCAGTTAATTATGCTTAATGTATGCTCTTTATTTGGCATTTTCTTATTACAAACACAACAAAAACCCATGTACTCATAACAAAAAATATTTAAATTCCTGAGGAATGTTAATCAGCTTTATAAACACCTTTAGCTTTATAGTTGAATACCACAATAAAAGTTAGTTATACGTATTACTGTCAATACTTCAAATAATGTAAAATACCATCATAGTTTATTCTCCCCATCAGAATAACCTTCGTAGTTTATTAACAACAACAAATTCTAAAGCGTTACCTGGAATTTCTAGAAGATTTCTGCCCCGTTGATGATGCCGTATAGTTGTTTCGCTTTGCTCTGTTGGCCGCTTCTAGGTATTTGTAATTGAACCCCTCTAAGCTGTGCTACAAGGCTGTTCATACACGTTACCTCCAACTCCAAATCCAATTATGACTCTTTTTTGATAATTTTTTAATTTAATCCACGTACAATAACGTCACCACACGATATTGTTAAAAAAATATAAATTGCACCTCAATAAATCTTTGACTCGGCACTATCCGCATACAAATTATAAGGCTAACTGTACTATTTAATTTAAAATAATTTTCTATACTTACAAGCTCGTGGTAGCTTTCGTACGTAGTCTGAAGCGATCAAAATACTAAGGGACTTTTATTCATTTTCAAAAAGTATTTATACAATTTACGATGCAACCTCTCGGCCGCATTTCACCCGAAGTCCTTCATGTGATACACTTCCTAATCCAGTCTAGGAATGCAGTTTTGTTTGGTTCGTAGTAGCTTTAAGAAATTCTTTTGTGTTTCACTCTAGAAACACGCTATTTTGTTTCGATACGTAGAAGTACGACTTTGTTATTCACATCATCTATTGCTAAGCTGGATTTCCCAGTATCAAACTTAAAATTCACTCAGTTGATTTTGTAAGAAACAACACGTTGCTCCAGTATAAAATAACAGGTGTACTTACGTCACTTGTTTGTTTGAAATATGTTGTTGACACATGGATCCGTGATAGCAGCTGCTTAGCACTGCGCTATTACCACCTTTGAAAACAAGGATAATTTTTGTGAACTTTTTCATTTTAAACTGAACTTAGTACATTTAACTTAAAGAGAAAATTTGTATTTTAATTTTTATAATGTAAATGACCTAAACAGATCTGAGTGGGTTAGAGAATTTTTGTGTAACAAGTTACACCTTGTTGTAATATATTTGATCATGAATAAGGTTGATAAACCTTACTTTAAACTAACAAAGTAATTCAAGTTTTTATTTATTTCTGTTGCATTGAATTTTATTTAAAGAAAAGAGATTCTTTTTAGTAAATTATTTATCCAAGCTAAAGGTTTTTTATTTTGATCAAGTGTGATCAAACCTAACCACCGAAAAATTAATATCTTTAAGAGTTGAACTTTGATGCCACCCTTATATAGAAAATATTTTTTTTATATATTTCTTTAGGTATATTTGCGGGACACAAACAGTGCTCCCATTTTATGTTGATTTAATTATTTTACTTTCTTACAGGAACAGCGTCTTATTCTGTTAAGACAGTTTTTTTTTGTCAGCGAAGGCGATCTTTTTTCTTTGGGTTTCCACGTCCGCCCTTAGAAATATGCCATGCCATTAACGTGAATCAATCCGGACTTGGTGGCGCCTATTTGTTTTAGTTTGAGTATGATCCCCCAACAGATTTCGACTTAACCCCCCATTTCTCATAGCTCTGCCCCATGAATAGACCCCTAGTTACGTCGGAAGACTTCGTTTTGCTGACCCCCAACTTCTAGAGTCAGATATAGGTATTAAGAAGAGAACACTAGTTAAGCCCAATTAAGGAAAAATGTAACAATGTATTTAACTAATAATTTGTTGGTGCTTTGCAGCGGTCAAAAAAACTGTTACACTGCCTCTCTCCAAAAAAGAAAAAATCTTTCCTCAGGACCTTTGATTTTTTTTTATAACCCTAAACGAAATACTAACTTTAAGATTGAATCCTCGATGACTGACCTGTGTGAGAATAAAAAATTAAAAAATTAGAAAATTAAAAAATGGGGGAATTTGAATAAGAAAGAATGAGTGTTTTAGTAGCTACTCGAGTTAAGGTTTGTGGCTGGGACCGGTCCTTTTTAAAACACCATTTCCAACTTCTTAACAAATTTATTTATATTTATACAGAGTTGACTTGGAGTTTTGACAAATTAGTTTAAATTTTACTCTAAGTCAAAATACATTAATTAATTGTAAAAAATGAGTAATCTAACGAACTGAAACGTTAAGGCTGAACGATGAATTGACTGTTGTCGACTGGGGCTCCCGGGCCTTTTATAACATCCCTACCCTCTCACATGGCTGTGGAAACTTGCAGATCTTATGTCTGTTTACACTTAACTCTATTCATTAATACATAGTTGCGATCTTAATTCTGCAGTGTCACTTATCGTCTGTGCTACAAAGTAGATCTTCCGTTCCCATGAACGTAATAAACTGTACGAATTGTCCTTCATTTACAATGTTGCACATCACTTACCGCATTTTTAATATTTCTAATAATTTCCTATTTCTTTACATATATATCAATCGGGGGATTACATAACTCGCGTACCACACGTCCTTAAGGAAACAATATCGGTATGACACTATCGGGAATTGTCGCAATCGGGCAGTCCAACACTCACGGAAAAATCAACAAGATTCACAGGTCTCTATCAAACTCTATTAACTAGAACAATAGCAAGAGAGAAACTCTCCAAACTAATATTAAACGGAAACTACTAACAATGATACTAGAGATAGTATCCAAACTACTGAAAAATTCAGATCTCTAAACTATGTACAAAACTAATGATTGAGATGACAACTCAATTCGAGGAAAATAACTAGAGCCCTTTTTTTAAAAAAGGCAGCAACAAAATATCTAACCAGCAAAAGTATCTAGTGTCATCACAACGCTATTACTACACTAAACGTAAGCATTAATTGCTTACCGCAACCACTATTCTAGCGTCCTGCTAAAATACTTCAAATCTCAACGCAAATGTGAATTCATCACAATATCAACTCCACTAACACTCACTATAACCAAATAAACTGTGAGCAACTGACTCACTTACCACACTTTAACTCAACTTGTGCAATTTGCACTAACTCAAATTCATTAAGAAAAATGTGAGCATCTGATTCACTCACACACTCCAACTCAGTAGTGAGTAGCTAACTCTACTACTAATAGTGCTTTCGGCACAAACGCAACCAAACTAAACAACGAGTGAGAAACAGGCTCACTTACTATTCCCTAACTACTTAGTGATCGACTGCTGACGAGCGTCACTAAACTAAATACTCAAAAAAAATTTACACTCCACTCAACCAAGCACATGCTGCTGAGCGACCAACTCATAATGAGTCTCGTCTAGACTTACGCATTTCTTGATGGAATGCACTAAATGCGAAAAGAACATACTATGGTCCTTTTGCATACATTATAGAAGACCCGTCCTTAATGAACAAAACCGTCTTTCCTACAAACTTAACAAAAATTTCATCCCAGTTAACACGTTATAGACCTAAAAGATTTCGTCCATCGACATGTTACGAGGCAAACAAGATTTCGTATGTCAACTACGAAGGAAAACAAAAAAATTTTTAGTGTTAACGGTCCGAACACACAGACACATATACAGGGAAAGGTGTTCTTGAGAAGACGGTACGTACGCATGGGCAAGGTGCTTCTTAGATTAGATTGTGTACACAGGGAATGTGTTTCTGGCAACACAATACGTACGCACGGGGAAAGTGATTTTTAATAATACGCTCTTTTACTAACAAGGTTTTTTCATATGTTTTCCAACATTTTTATTCTATTATTTGATATTAAATTGAAATCGTATTCAAAAAAAATTTTAGACGAGGTTCTTCCTCTTATCCTTCTTTACAAAAACAAAAACTAAACGAAACGATAAAAGATATACTTGACTTTAAACTTAAACTTGGGGAGCAACAACTAACTATATTGAAATGGCATCCGCTTGGTTGTAACGTGCATTTTTATGGCTTAACATTTTACACTACCCAATTCGTAAATACATTTCTGTGACTACTATTTCTACATTTTATATTTATTAACTCGTTGGCGAATAATCTCTTTATATTATATTACGCGATTATCGACTTTCACTCTCTACGATTCGATAGTGTGGTTAGGTGATCGAGATTGAAACACATCCTTAGGCGAATGCGTCGTATTATAATGAGTGGATTGCATCGTTCTTGTCTTGCCGTTCGTATAAATTTTGTTCCTTATGTGGATATACAAGTCTAGATAAGAAACGATAAGAGGTTGTAATAGGAACGAGTTGATATCAACAGATGAGTAGTTGTAGTTTTGTTCTTGGTTCCTATATATTAGTTACGTGGAAAATACTGCTTCTTTTTGCTTTGACAATAGTGAGAATTAATGCGGTATCAATTTTCGAATTGTTCATGAACAAGCACGGCACGATCTTAGTTGTTTTTCTTGTGAAATAAAAGTTGTATATTAACTGTAGAGAGTGGAGTGCTAATTCCGATTGAAGTAGTATGGTTTATAGGCGAACGTGTTTGGTCGACGCACGTGTGTTTTAAGGACTTTTGACGGACGGTTTTATTGTTTACGCGTGCCTTACTAATTGTTTTTAGTTGATTTTCTGTTGGAAATAAAAGTGGTAGAACTTGTTAAACTTGCCCTGCACGCGTGTTTTACGGAACATTTTGTCGGACTTACTTTAGTGATACACGTGCTTTACTCATTGTGTTTTTTTTTGTTTTTGGTGCTTTGTCTTTTGATATTTAAACTGTGTGTGCGATCTAGTTTCGCGGTTCTTTTTTTTTATCAGAGTAGTGCATACTTTGGGATTATCCAAATACAGCTGATACTGTAGTTTCTGAATTTTCTAACCCCAAAGAATCTAAAATAGAACATTGCTTGCGCAAATTTCGTTATTGACGAAATATAACAGATTACCGGTTTACAAAGGTATTGGTTGAAGTTTCTCACTGCTTTTTGGATGTTTATGAAAATAATATACATTTGGTCCCAGTTGAAATTAAACTAGAGCTACAAAATATTTCGAAATTATTGTCTCAGGAAATAGAATTAACAAGAAATTTATCAATGCTACATAGTTTTGTCGCGTGATAATGTCTGCTGCTAACACCATTGAAATACGTAGGTGTGATTAGGGTAACGTGTGATAGGTTCCATCAACACCTTCACAGTCAAGGGTGAAGTGCTTCGTTAGTGCCGGACATCGTGAATCCCACACTTCAATTGCAAGGAAGCGTTACTGAAGGACCTTTTGTAAGTTGAACTATTTCCTACTTATTATTACTTTAAATATCTATCCGTTGTTTTGCCATATCTTTGTCGTTCTGATACCTTTTACCATAGACTTGCATGCTATTTAAAAAAAAAAAAGTAAGAAAAAAATCAACAATACTGGATGACTCATATCAATTGTGCTTACCTATTTATCTTTTGTTAAAAATTTGTCTGATTTATGTTTAATTGGTGTGTGAGGAAACGTTTCTGCTACTCCCCAATATTACCTCACTTTGTACTGAAAATTTTTGTATTGCTGTTACCGTTGTTATATTATATAGATTATCCAAACAGTTTTTTTTTACATTCTACAAAGTACTGAACAATCTATGCTCGATCAGTATGCTATGCTTTTTCTTTATTTCAGGTTTGTTATTCTAGTTTTTTATTGCAGGTATTGGTACTAATTCCTTACAGCCGCGTACATTATAGGTTGGTCTGCTTTCTACAACCCCCTCGAATCTCCTATTGAGCCCGGTCGTTTCTTTGATTTTGTTTGTGTTACGCACGGCTACGAGTCAACGTAGCATAAATTTAGCGCCCAACGTGCTGCCTCAATTAACGTAACATGGTCTACTATCGAAAAAGGTTTCAGGTCCTTTATATGCCACTTTCCGGCTTTCAAGTACGAAATAATTTATACTTTCAAAAGAAACTAATCTCGACGATAGCTAACAAAAATTAATGTACAGGTACACTCTCTTTAATTTCTAATCAAATTGATGGAATAAGTTATAATCAAGCTGTCCATACAACAAAAAAAATGCTTCAAATCAGCAGTTTCAAAGTTATATAGGGGAATTTCGTATAAAGTGGTCTTTTATCCCACCTTATAGCCCAAACTTTGGAGGGTTGTGGGAGAGTAACATAAAGGGGTTTGAATATCATTTAAAAAGGGTAATTGGACTAACTAAATTGACTTATGAGGAATTGAACACGGTCTGTATTCAAATAGAAGCCATGTTGAACTCAAGGCCATTGTGTACCCTTACTGAAGATCCATCAGACTTGTCTTGTTTAACGCCAAGCCATTTTTTAATTCGTGGATCTTTAGCTTGTATTCCAGAAGGTAATGTTTCAGACGTGCCAATAAACAAACTTAAATTTTGGAAACTTTGTACGCAATTACAATATAGTTTTTGGAAGGCTTGGTCTAGGGACTATTTAGGCCAGTTGCAAAACAGACCAAAATGGAAGAAGGTTATGCCTAATGTAAAAAAAGGTATGTTAGTTCTTATTAAAAATGATAAGTTACCGCCATTAGAGTGGGCGATAGCACGTATAATTAAGGTTATACCAGGTAAAGACAATAAAGTTAGAGTTGTTCACTTAAAACTAAAATGGCACTTTTGTTACTTCAGTGTCTAAAATTGCGATTCTTCCTATTGAATCGGATACTTAGTAATTAGTTTGGTCTGAGTAGATTTTTTTTGATGTTAATATTTTTTAAGGGTTATTACGAGAATTATTATCTTTAGTTCTATTTTTAAGATTTGAATGTTACATACGCCTTTGGTTGTATCTTTAACTTTATTAATTGATTTTTTGTAAGTGTTAACTTAGTTACTGTGAAGTGAGTGATTTGGTGCTCGCGGGCAGCTTATGGTAGCGGCGAGCAACCATACCTACATTGTACAAGGAGGAAGGGGCTGCTTGCGCTAAGATTCCGGGCAGTTGTGGTTTGACCATGATTGTATTCGCACGTTCGTTATGGTAACGGCGGGTCGTGGTTGTATCGCTTCTCGCATTAAAAATTTGTAATATAGTTTTATTTATTGATGCACATGTGTTATGTTGCACGGTAATGTTATATTCAGTTTATTCTTTTTTTAATCAATATACAGTCCACTATAATAGATTTATTTTCAAGCTTTTTTATTTAATTAAGCACAACTGGAATATGGTGAATACGAGCCTATGGAGTTGCTAAATTAAGTGATAAGAATTCGTGTTTATCAAATTCCCAAAATTTTCAATATAACCGTTTCGAAATTCGTCAAATTCGCTCCGGTTTACGTGCCGTATATCCGAATGCCTTTCTACCTTTGCGTGTGTGTACGTTTGGAAAACTGTTTGTTTTTAACCAATGATAAAATTTTCTGGCGTCACAAATCCCGCCTAAACTATATTTACTTCTGTCTTATGCATGTCTGCTGTCTCGTTCAAAACCCCACCTGAGTTACAGAAAATCGATATTAATGACACTCATCTCCACTCCACGTGTATACATTACGTGCATTTTCAATCCCAACGCTTTCATATCTGTCTCTATCTGTAGTATACAACCGATTGTGCATTTCCCTCGCTTTTAAGGTGTTTGTTAGTCTTGTTGTTCAAACTAAACTGACGGTTGAAAATATTTCTATGAAATCCTATCGTAATACACGCTCGAGTTCGTCGAACGTAACTTATTAAAACGCAGGTGTTTGTTAACTATCGAACGTTTAGCATAACAATTCTTAGACTTTATATTTCTTCGTATTTAATAAAACTGACGTTTGCTTGTTACAACGAATACTTTTGCCTTAGAATTATTGATTTTTTTACCCAAGTGCGTTCCCCTATGTTTACACGTGTTGGATTGAAATAAATTAAAATTAATTATGCGTATTCTATTTGCTTTGAAACTGTTTTTCTTTATGTAATTTTAACCTTTCAATTATTGGTTATAAAAATACGTCAATACTTGCCCGTTCTCCCTAAATGGATTAAATAAATTTTACGCGTAAATAATTTGTTCTTTTCTATATACAGGGTTGTTGAAATTTTTTGTTTTCCACTGATTTAACCCTTTGAATCTACAACAATATATATATATATATTATTCTACCCCCCTTTTTCTCTTTTTTATACTTTTTACTTTTTATCAACTTAAAAAATGTGCACACCTAATGCACGCCCGTACTTGCACTGTTTGGTTGGTTCTTTTATTACTTATTTATTTGCAATGCCTCGACTCTATAAAACTCTTAATCTCAGGGTATTCAAACTACTTATAGTGGATTCCGTTATAAGTAGATGTGCTACGTCCAACCAAAGTGCCCTCTTTTGTTTTACTACTAAAATTGCTACTCTACTTTTGTATATGCCAAAATTTATAAAATGATCAAAGTTGCTATGTGCCAAATGAAATTACAACCAAAATTTGTATCACTAATTTTTGACGTATTACAGAAATATGATGTTAAAAACTCACCTGGTCTATACTCCGTTGATGCCTCGGTGAATCCTGGCACAAAATCCTAATCCCCGTATGCATCCTTACAATGATGTTCTCAACTTTTCGTGCTGTTTCCAGGTGTCTTCGACTATTTACTGTTCCCCAATATCTGAAATGATTAACCCAAATTTAGAATTTAAAAAAAATTAGTGCTATAACTTCCCTTGTACTAATCTCCACTTCAAGTCCTTGTTTCTTCTATAATTCCGTCCGCTTCTCCGTATCTAAATCCCAATCCACTCGTTCCTGTATATTTTTGTTCGCTGCTCCTGTTGCCTTTAAACCGCTCTCCAATATCCCTTCAGATCTCTGTATAACCACTCTCGATAACCTTCTAACTTTAAACCACACTCCAATATCCACTTCAAATCTGTATAACCACTCCCGATGACCTTCTAACTTTAAAACACTATCCAAATCAAATAATTTTCCGTCGCACAATCACTACTATTCCCTTTATACTCTCGATGTTTGTTTCTTTACCACTTTTCAATTAAACTCATTTAAAACAATTACTTTTATTTTCTTTTTTTAAATATTTAAATACAAATTAGCACCGTTCTGAAAACACGTCTATTACAAAATTTGTTCAAAAATAATCTCTGAAAACACGTCTTTTACAAAATCGTTTCGAAAATAATCTGCCTTGTTTACTCTCTAAGGCGACCATGTTGATTCTCAATTCGCCTACTACATCCTAAAGTTTATCACAAATAGTCAAGTCCGTGTCGCACATACCCAAGTTCATGTCTTTAATACAAAATCATAATCACATTAAATTCTAATATATGTCCTAAATCTTTACATTCAACCAATCACATTTTACGATGTTTTAACTAATAATTTTGAGTTTACAAATATTGTCCAAAAGTTGATTTTATAGAAAATGAAACCAAAATAAATTACACTTGACCCTGGATGCATGTTGATAGTGAACATTCATAGACGCATCCGGCTTTTGGACGGCAAATGTACTTTCAAAGGCTTTTAAAATTTCAACTCGGTATAAACCCTTGAGCATTTCACATCTTACTACGCCACTTAGTCATTTTAAAATTTCCTTTTGGCACTTAATTTCAACTACTATATTTGAATGGTATTTTAGTATACATAAAATACGGCAAACATACATTTTAGGTTTATGTGATCAAATAAGTGGATTATTTTTGTTTGGCATATACTACTTGGTACTAACCAACCCTTATAACTCTTAGTAGCTCCTTAGACATTTTATTGGCCCCACTGATTTTGAATGAAATTGGAAATTGCGTCGGCTTTACTCTTTCCTGGTGTGCATAATTTCTAGTTTTATTTAAAATCAAACCCCTTTTTCCTGTTTACATAAACCCTTTTCGGCTTCCTATATATTTTAATTAATCAACCCCTATTTTTAATTCTCAACATGTCTGTCTAACTATGCTACATACTAACCTACCTTATAAACTAAAACAAAACTAAACTTTCCGTCGCATGAACTATATAACAAACTATTCTACTAAACCCTCTTCCTTGCATCCAAACAAATCCTTATATCCCTTTTATTTGGTTTAGTAACAATAACTACCGGGTTCACATATTGAGTTTTCGCTGGTTCTATTATTCCATCTCGTAACATCTTGTTAATCTCGGCTTTAACCCTATTTCTAATAGCAAACGGAATTGGATACACCTTTGTATTAAACCCGTTGTCTTCCGTGACCTCCAACTTATGCACGTATCGCCTCGCCAATCTTGGCTCTTCATTGAATAACCCTACATACTTATTAAATAATTCTTCTAACTTCGCCTTTATCTCAATACTCACTTTTCCAATCTGTTCATCCTTAATTAATCTCACAAACATATTACATAATCGTACTTTAACCTGTCTATCATCACTTGTCCTATCCATTCCTAATCCCGACTTATCTATATTATCTCCATTCCTATATTCCTCACTAACCGTAGACACCATCCATAACTTATCTTTATCAAAAATTCGAATCGACCTATCCTTACCATCTATTTTCACTCCAAAATCCTCTATAAAATCCATTCCTAATATTAAATCTATATGCAACCCCTTTGTAATTAAAATTCTGCCTCTCCTGCATTTTTTCGCCTACAAATATCGGTACACGGATGATCCTATAAATCGTAGTTAACTTTTTATTCATAGCCGACCATAAATTAACCCCATCAATCGCTTCTATTCTTTCTTTTAAAAAATCCGCATGTTTTATCACTACCCTCTCATCTACCAGCGACAACTGTGAACCACTATCAATTAAAGCAACATATAAACACTCATTTAAACTAATATTAATGAACAAAAGATTCTTTTTATCCAAATTATAATTATTTAACAACAAGTCCTTCAAACTATAAACCACGTCGACCTTTAATCCTACACATTCGTTCGTCCAAAATTTGGCGTTTTTTTTTTTTTCGGAGGGTGCCTCGTGTATCTGCACCACTTCAATTTGATCCGTGTCCTGAGTCCTTGCGCTGGTCGTTATATGGTGGACATTCGCGTCCCTGTCCGTCCGGCTATATCCGTGCTAGGTTCCTACTCCCGTCGTCCGGCCGTCATCCGCGTTGTCGTCGTGCGGGTACCTGTTTTGTCTTGGTATGTCGTTCTCCCGGTGTTCCCTATTGTAGTATGGTCTCCTGTTTCCGTCGTGTCCCCAGTGCTTTCGGTTTCCGTGGTTAAAATAGTCCTGTCGGTAGCTGGGTCGGTGTTCGTGATGGAAATTGTCCTGTCTATGGTTGGGTCGCTGTTCGTGGTACATATGTCGTCTGTTGTCATCCCTATAACCCCGGTTTTGATCCCAATGACCAGTCCGTGTTTTTGTCTCCAGTGCCGTTGCCAAATCGAAATTCCTCATAACGCCTAAAATTTTTCGTAGTGTTTTTACATTTAGTACCACTTGTCCTGTGAGTAGTAATACCGTGTCGTCCGCGCCCAAATTCGGTGTCAAGTGCTGTGTCTGTCCCTGCAATTGTACCCGTGTAATCTTAGTCTCGTCACCTACGCGGTCTTCGTTGTCTTGTAGCTTAGTCCTGCGTTCGTCCTTTGTCCGCGACTCTGCAAATTGGTCAGTTAATTCCGTGTGTAGTTCCGCGTGTGAGGTCTTAACATCTGTCCGCGACTGTTCGGTTTTGGTTGTTAGGTCAGTTTGTAGTTCCGTGTGTGTTTTTGCAGTCTGGTCTGTTAACTCCGTTTGTTTTTCCGTGTGTGATGTCTTTACCTCTGTCCGCGACTGTTCAGTTTTGTCTGTTACGTCCGTTTGTAGTTCCGTGTGTGACTCTGTAATTGTGTCAGTCAGACCCGTTTTAGTTCCGTGCGTGTCGTCTTAAACTCTGTCTGCCATTCGTTAATTTGGTTCATTATTTCCGTGTGTGCTGTCCTAAACTCGTTTCTCAGTTCGATGTGTGAATCTTCAATTTGGTTTGTTAAAGTCGTTTGTAAAGTCGTTATTTTATTAGTTAGTTGCGTATTCGCCTCTTTTGTTCAATCTGTGACATTTCAAATTTGTTCGATAGTTCCGCCTTCAGTTCCGTGTTTGCAGTTTCAAATTTGTTTGTTAAATTTGTTAGTTCCGTCTGTGAAGTTTTAAAATCGTTCTGCAAATTTGTTTGCAAGCTCATTATGAGTCGTATTAGGTCCTGGGTTCCGGCGATTTCTGCTACCCTTACCTCCGGTGCCGTCGGCTGGTCCGTGTCCTTGTCTGACGCCTCCGGGTCTGTCTGCCTCGCCTCCGTCTCCTGGATGTCTCCCCCTGCGTCTATCTCTATGTCCTGTGTCCTAATTTCATCGTTTAGTGTCGTGATTTCTGCTTCAATTCCGTATATCAGTCCCGATCTCGTAATCCGTTTCATTACTGGGTCCGTCATCTCTGCAGCCTGTCTTTGTACTTGTATGCCTGAAAATATCTAACTACTGGCCCCACCTAATCTCAAGCTCCCGTATCCTACTACTATTTCTGTCTAATTTCCACTCATCTAGCCTTTTTTCAGCCCCGCGTTGGGTTTGCCACATATATTCTACCCCCTTTTTCTCTTTTTATACTTTTTACTTTTTATCAACTTAAAAAATGTGCACACCTAATGCACGCCCGTACTTGCACTGTTTGGTTGGTTCTTTTATTACTTATTTATTTGCAATGCCTCGACTCTATAAAACTCTTAATCTCAGGGTATTCAAACTACTTATAGTGGATTCCGTTATAAGTAGATGTGCTACGTCCAACCAAAGTGCCCTCTTTTGTTTTACTACTAAAATTGCTACTCTACTTTTGTATATGCCAAAATTTATAAAATGATCAAAGTTGCTATGTGCCAAATGAAATTACAACCAAAATTTGTATGACTAATTTTTGACGTATTACAGAAATATGATGTTAAAAACTCAGCTGGTCTATACTCCGTTGATGCCTCGGTGAATCCTGGCACAAAATCCTAATCCCGTATGCATCCTTACAATGATGTTCTCAACTTTTCGTGCTGTTTCCAGGTGTTTTCGACTATTTACTGTTCCCCAATATCTGAAATGATTAACCCAAATTTAGAATTTAAAAAATTAGTGCTATAACTTCCTTGTACTAATCTCCACTTCAAGTCCTTGTTTCTTCTATAATTCCGTCCGCTTCTCCGTATCTAAATCCCAATCCACTCGTTCCTGTATATTTTTGTTCGCTGCTCCTGTTGCCTTTAAACCGCTCTCCAATATCCCTTCAGATCTCTGTATAACCACTCTCGATAACCTTCTAACTTTAAACCACACTCCAATATCCACTTCAAATCTGTATAACCACTCCCGATGACCTTCTAACTTTAAAACACTATCCAAATCAAATAATTTTCCGTCGCACAATCACTACTATTCCCTTTATACTCTCGATGTTTGTTTCTTTACCACTTTTCAATTAAACTCATTTAAAACAATTACTTTTATTTTCTTTTTTTAAATATTTAAATACAAATTAGCACCGTTCTGAAAACACGTCTATTACAAAATTTGTTCAAAAATAATCTCTGAAAACACGTCTTTTACAAAATCGTTTCGAAAATAATCTGCCTTGTTTACTCTCTAAGGCGACCATGTTGATTCTCAATTCGCCTACTACATCCTAAAGTTCATCACAAATAGTCAAGTCCGTGTCGCACATACCCAAGTTCATGTCTTTAATACAAAATCATAATCACATTAAATTCTAATATATGTCCTAAATCTTTACATTCAACCAATCACATTTACGATGTTTTAACTAATAATTTTGAGTTTACAAATATTGTCCAAAAGTTGATTTTATAGAAAATGAAACCAAAATAAATTACACTTGACCCTGGATGCATGTTGATAGTGAACATTCATAGACGCATCCGGCTTTTGGACGGCAAATGTACTTTCAAAGGCTTTTAAAATTTCAACTCGGTATAAACCCTTGAGCATTTCACATCTTACTACGCCACTTAGTCATTTTAAAATTTCCTTTTGGCACTTAATTTCAACTACTATATTTGAATGGTATTTTAGTATACATAAAATACGGCAAACATACATTTTAGGTTTATGTGATCAAATAAGTGGATTATTTTTGTTTGGCATATACTACTTGGTACTAACCAACCCTTATAACTCTTAGTAGCTCCTTAGACATTTATAATATATATATATATATATATATATATATATTGCCGTGGAACCCTCTAAATCGCCTTGCCTATTTATAAAAAACATTCGAGCCCCAACGTTGGACCGTCATAAGATTGCCGTGGATCTTGAACCCCCTCTAATTATCAATTTTATAACAAATCAAAAATTTGCACACAATAGAAAATTTTCAAAAAAGCATTAATTTCTTATTTAGATTCCAGTCTCCTCGGTTGAATTGCTTTCTTCAACTGCTTCCGGCTAGCTCAGTTGGACCTCCTCTTGGATACCTAGATTCACTCTCATATTCTCTATCGTTCACGCACACTCTCAATAAAACCACAAAATAATACAACAATCATACAATATCTATTTTCCACTATTTACACATAACACTTCAAAATTATATACATCTCAGCGGTCAAGTTACACCTCAATAAATTCTATTTAGCAAAGTCTAGAATTTTAACTAGCAATATTAAACACATTGAATGTAACCTGAGTAAATGGGTCCTGAATAATACCTTTTTTTTCTTTCTGTATTTATAATTAATTTCAATTAGGCAACTCTGGAGTATGGTGAGCTCATGATAACCCAGTTAATTATGCTTAATGTATGCTCTTTATTTGGCAGTTTCTTATTACAAACACAACAAAAACCCATGTACTCATAACAAAAAATATTTAAATTCCTGAGGAATGTTAATCAGCTTTATAAACACCTTTAGCTTTATAGTTGAATACCACAATAAAAGTTAGTTATACGTATTACTGTCAATACTTCAAATAATGTAAAATACCATCATAGTTTATTCTCCCCATCAGAATAACCTTCATAGTTTATCAACAACAACAAATTCTAAAGCGTTACCTGGAATTTCTAGAAGATTTCTGCCCCGTTGATGATGCCGTATAGTTGTTTCGCTTTGCTCTGTTGGCCGCTTCTAGCTATTTGTAATTGAACCCCTCTAAGCTGTGCTGCAAGGCTGTTCATACACGTTACCTCCAACTCCAAATCCAATTATGACTCTTTTTTGATAATTTTTTAATTTAATCCACGTACAATAACGTCACTACACGATCTTGTTAAAAAAATATAAATTGCACCTCAATAAATCTTTGACTCGGCACTATCCGCATACAAATTATAAGGCTAACTGTACTATTTAATTTAAAATAATTTTCTATACTTACAAGCTCGTGGTAACTTTCGTACGTAGTCTGAAGCGATCAAAATACTAAGGGACTTTTATTCATTTTCAAAAAGTATTTATACAATTTACGATGCAACCTCTCGGCCGCATTTCACCCGAAGGCCTTCATTTACAATAATATTTCTTAAAATTTTGGGTTCAACCGGTTTCTAAATCATCGAAATTCAGCGCGTCGTTACGATATTTTCTGAAAAATTAACATTCAATATTCTCGTGTTTGTCTGATGTACATCTCACTATATCGACCAATAGTCTATGCATTGACGTCTTACAAATCCCGCCTATATTAACGTTGTCCCTTGCTTATGCATATTCTACGTCTCTTTCTAACCTTGTGTGAGTGGTAGAAATCGATATTCCTGTTCATTTGCTATCTAACGCTACGTGGACTTGCCTACGTGCTTTAAATAACCCCTCATTAGCTTTTTATGCGAAAACATCCGACCGTTTGTACAATATACCTAGAATGTTGAGTTTTTCTACACAAAATAAGTGGAAGTTGACATTTAGAAAGCATGCAGGTGTTTAAATTAACGATCGTTTTAAAATAACATTTCTAGGATTTCGCTTTTCGAAGTGTTTGATATAGTAAAGCGTTTCGCCTTGGATATATCGATTTTTACACGCTTTTATGCGTTTTAAACGTTATATTCATTTGAATTCAACTCAATTAAATTAAATAATTATTTCCATTGGCTTATGCAATTTATTTTCTTTACGCAGCTATTAAATTCTTAAACCCCTAATTATAAAATAATGGTAATACTTGATACTTTAAATTGAATAAAATGAGATAAATTTCGCACGTAAATTGTGGTTGTTTCCTTAATACAGGGTGTTTTGAAATTGCTTTGTTTATATTTACTTTTAACCCTTTAAAACCACTACAATATATATATATATATATATATATATATATATATATATATATATATTGGAGTACCTCAAAATTTCGATTGTTAGATATAAAAATGGATACATCATCTGCATATGCCGTAACGGTTAACATGCTGCTTTGTACAGTAGGTAGAGGATATTCAGTTAATAAACGTCTGCAAGTAGCCAAAAAAAGTTTTTTCATTATCGATGTTTGTTCGTTTACTTCCATAGTCAATTCAATACCTTACGATCTACGTCAACACGTTCAAAATTGCACAAATTCGCAAGGGTTGCGAGGCCTGTAAATCATTATCGATGATACTTGTGTTAGTCTTACGAAGTATAGTTTCTATTTATTTCTTGCTAGCATGATCGGCTACAATTTTGTTAGTTTTAGATGATGCTTGTATATGGCTACAATGGTGATTAGAGATATGTGATACCAATTTATTATTTTTAGAAATAATATTAGTTTGAAGGGAAATTCCATCATAGGCTTGTTTTGCTTATTTACAGGTTTGGATTTCCCGAGCTCCAATTGTATTATGCTTTTGTATGTGTGGTCTCTGTCTAACTTGGGATCGTTGAAATATTTTTACAATATACTCTTACTAGATTATTAACACTTACTGTTGGGGTTAATTGAATAATTCTTGAGTTCTTTAGTATTCTCAAATGGAACCAGTGAACTTTAAGGAAGGATTTCCTTAAAATGATGGAACGTAAATATCTTCCGACTATGCTAGGGGACTATTCCTTGGGTAGAGCTTATGAAGATTGGTCGTGGTTTTTTTACAAAACATTATTTGCTTACTATGGCTTAATTCATACCAAAATAAGGGTTTAGGAGGACGTCACCAAGTCATTAAATTTTGAACAGAGGTTTTTCTAAGGAGGAGTCCTTAGAGAAGAATATCGTATTAAATAAAATTGAATTAAATTAACAAGGTAAGGACACAAGAGGTATAATCTTGCTACATCATAAAAAAAAGCTGAATGGATTAATTATGCACACAATTTTATAGACACAAATATTAGGTATCAAATTCTGAAAGAGCAATTAGAGCTTTTTTGTTAAATAGAAGCTACAAATATCATTATCTCAAAGGTATTTATGCCTTTTGTTTCTTGACCTAGTTACACTATTTCTGAACTTAACAATTAATTAAGAGAATTAAATGGTGATTCTCTAATCGAAAGTTGTTTCGTGATAAAATTGTATTTACAAAATTTACATTTCAAAAGGGTTACTATAACTTCATCTACACAGAAGTAGAACTATGAATTTGAATGAAATATCAAATACGTTAAGCGTTTCTTTTTACTACAAACATTAACTCAAATCAATACCAAAAATATCAGATCTGTTATTCGGTTTACAAGTGTATCTGAAGATATCGAAAATAACTAATAATTCAATGTTCAAAAGCTTTAACTATAATTACACATAAATGAAACCTTAATCAGAACTCAATAGAGTTGCTTAATTTCGTTAATAATAATAACTGTTACTACACTGCATTTATATTGGCAATAAAAAGATTATCAAAGTCCTTTCTAGTTTGTTAAACAAAATAATAGTTATAGGTCATCACAAAGTTATTTTTCTGATGTAGCCTTGTATCAAAGTTTGCCAACTGTGGACGTCATGTAAGAATAATATAAATCTCTTACCTCGTTTCAACAGGTTTTTGTTTGTGTAACAGCGTTACATTGTGTTAGAGCAGATGTATATACATACGGTTTCTGGACAAACAAATGACGTCGCCTTCACGTGTTGTACTGCAAATAACCAGTTGCGTGTTTCTTGTACCCAACCATATGAACTTAAAGAGTATTTCCTATACGCAATAACGCAACTAACCAAAATTCATTCTAACGGTTATCACAAAAATGCAAAACTTTGATGTACTATTATATTTAGATCGATACCAAAATAATTATCTTGCGTGTAATTATAATCCATTACTGTTAATTATTGTACGTTAGATTGAAACCCAAAGATTGGTATCTAAATTGAAGAACATTCCAGCGAAATTTCAAATATACAGTTTCATCGCAGAACATTTTATTAAATCCACTTATTATGGTAAAGTTGAAGGACGTTCATGTTAGAGCAATATTTCTTATCGCCACTTTGGAATAATTGAATTGTAAACCCGATAATCGTAAACGCAAGGAAAAGATGCATATAATCATACAACACAAAATTTAAACGGGCTAGTTTTTATAAAACCAGATAAAACGGGATCAGACTAAACAAAGGAATATACAAAAAGGATATACAAGAGAGCGCTACAACAAAATTATTTAGTTTGTCTAGGAGATTATATCTAATTGCTTACCATTATTAAAAACACTATATCAAGTGTTTATTACACTTGAGTTTTCACAAGGGCGTAAAGCCACACGCAAATTACTCGCTAAAACTCTGAGGTTCCTCGTGATACCTTTGTGTCAAGTGTTCTAGCCAGAATGCTTGTTTACACGTTGCGCATGAAATATCAAAGGTGTTTGGCATTGAAATATTTGTACAAATATTTAACGCCTGATGTTGCCAACCAAACTAGCATCTCTGTATTGTGGTTAGACCACATGACCTCAGTACGGATATTTATTTCATTACCGACGTTTACTGGTCTAATGGAACAGACTAAAAGATGTGTTTAACTAATAATTTGTTCGTGCTTTGCAGCGGTCAAAAAACTGTTACACTGCTCTCTCCAAAAAGAAAAATCTTTCCTCAGGACCTTTGATTTTTTTTATAACCCTAAACGAAATACTAACTTTAAGATTGAATCCTCAATGACTGTGCTGTGTGAGAATAAAAAATTAAAAAATTAGAAAATTAAAAAATGGGGGAATTTGAATAATAAAGAATGAGTGTTTTAGTAGCTACGCGAGTTAAGGTTCGTGGCTGGGAGCGGTCCTTTTTAAAAAACTATTTCCAACTTTTTAACAAATTTATTTATATTTATACAGAGTTGACTTGGAAGTTTGACAAATTAGTTTAAATTTTACTCTAAGTCAAAATACATTAATTAATTGTAAAAAAATGAGTAATCCAACGAACTGCAATGTTAAAGCTGAACGATGGATTGACTGTTGTCGACTGGGGCTCCCGGGCCTTTTATAACATACTTACCCTCTCACATGTCTGTGGGAACTTGCAGATCTTATGTCTGTTTTCACTTAACTCTATTCATTAATACATAGTTGCGATCTTAATTCTGCAGTGTCACTTATCGTCTGTGCTACAAAGTAGAGCTCCCGTTCTCATAAACGTAATAAACTGTACGAATTGTCCTTCATTTACAATGTTGCACATCACTTACCGCATTTCTAATATTTCTAATAATTTCCTATTTCCTTACATATATATCAATCGGGGGATTATATAACTCGCGTAACACACGTCCTTAAGGAAACAATATCGGTATGACACTATCGGGAATTGTCGCAATCGGAAGTCCAACACTCTCACGGAAAAATCAACAAGATTCACAGGTCTCTATCAAACTCTACTAACTAGAACAAAAGCAAGAGAGAAACTCTCCAAAATAATATTAAACGAAAACTACTAACAATGATACTAGAGATAATATCCAAACTACTGAAAAATTCAGATATTTAAACTATGTACAAAACTAATGATTGAGATGACAACTCAATTCGAAGAAAATAACTAGAGCCCTTTTCTTTTAAAAAGGCAGCAACAAAATATCTAACCAGCAAAAGTATCTAGTGTCATCACAACGCTATTACTACACTAAACGTAAGCATTAATTGCTTACCGCTCTTATAGACTATCACTGGTGAAAGTTTATATGGTCGGTAAAACAGTTAACGAAATATTACACTTAGATGGTGGTACATTTATATGGCGATAGATGGTTCTTAAAAGCCTGTAATACAGTTACCAAAGTTCATAAGATACACCGCGCAAGCGCAATAAGGAAAGCGAATGACGCCTCTAGCGGAGGACAACGCGAACCCCTTTTACAGGTTTCACGTGGCCAACCACCATGACGTCATCATTGCCCAAATTATTGTGTCATAACCGGAAATATAAAATTAAATAAACAATTACAAAGTTCACATTCGTGAACCATTTAAACACGGTATTACTCACCCCGGAAATCCGAACTCGGCGGGGTTGAACCAAAGTTGGCCTCTATCAGGGTTCCATGTCGGAGGGATTAAAGATGGCTGTTTCTCCGGAGCGGCTAGCGGAGCATGTCCCTCAGGGTCGTCTCGGGTCCAGTAGCCGAAGGTTGCTGTAAATTTACCTACGCAGGAATGACGGAAAAGGTAGAAGGTACGACAAACAAAGATAATTAAGCAGGAAACTACATAGGTAAGCTACGATACGTCACCACAAAACCTCCACTTAACTCCACTTCACTCGAAGATCCCCAGAAAACAGCCACGATTCCCAGCGTCACCAAAACTCGACCCCCCTCTTTGTCTAGTATTGCCATACCCCTATAGGGATATGCACACTACGCAAACTCACTACTCTGACGTATCGGAAGCTCCGCCTAGTCTATTTAAAAATTCCCGCATCTCGCGTATTTGAAAATATGGCGGGAAACTTCCGTACAACAACTTAACCTAAATACAATGTTAAAGTGACCCTTGGCACGTAACAATCGCGACAAAGCCACAAAAGAAAAAACTTAAAAAAAGAAAAAGTCTGTTAGTACAGTAACAGCTTAAAATCTAAATCCTAACTACCCTACATAAACCCTAACTTAAAACCTACAAAATGTTTATATAAGGCGCCACCTGGTTTTTCGACCGATAACACGTCTACCGAAGTACCAGGAAACGGAATAGGTAGACCGATAGTCTTTGACTACACTAATTACCGACAGCACAAATTTGTCGGGGAGCATGAAACACTACTTAAACTAACACGGGTGCGACAAGTCGCCTAAACTATCTAAACCTATCTAACTAAAGCTAACATAAAAGTTGTTATGCGCAAACACACATGAGTGTTGCATCAAAACTATTCTTCTTTTTGGCAAGAAGTGCCCAAATTTAAAAAATGTTCATGGAGTGCGTCACTCTGCACTCTAGCAAATTTTGTTACTGGTACTTTGGTTTTCTAACGATGCACATTTAAAACTTGTCCATGACACAGTTGTGAATCCACAAATTTACCAAAAGTACCACCTACTAAATCCTTATATGCTAACCTAACAAATTACATGTCTATATCGGGTTAGCTTTTTCACTTAAATTTCAGGAAAGATAATTCCCACGTCTGGTCATATATACCACACGTAAGGACGATAAAAAGATAAGACAAGATCTCAAATTGATGTTAAAGATAATAGATAAGGTAATGATATTAAGCTTAAATTGTTATCCTCAAAGGTAATGAATAAGATAACGGTATTAAGCTTTAGTTATTATTTGAGATACTCGATAAGATAACACGATATTAAGCTAAGGTGATTATAAGAGATAGTAGGTAAAGTGACATGAATTTAAAAAAAAGTTATTACTAAAGATAACCGGTAAGATAACGCGAAATAACTCGAAGTTATTCCTAACGGTAGTCGGTAAGATAACGAGAAATTAACCCAAAATTATTACTAACAGTAATCGGTAAGATAACGATACTAAACTAAGGTTATTATTGAAGGTAATCAGTAAGATAACGATATTAAAACTAAGGGTATTGTCAAAGATAATAAAGAAGACAAAGATATTGGCCTAGTTATTACCCAAGACAATGAATAACAACAAAAGAGTGGCTCCAGTAGAGCCGTTTAAATGGGATTGACCCGTGCCCTCTAAAAAGAGAAACCTGTGAAGCAGGTCCGTTCACAAGAACAGCACGGGGGACCGGCAAAAATATTTGGGTGCATTCCTGCACCCGGCGTTGATCGATATCGGTGAAACTATCACCCGATATCCACACGGTATATAAGATATACACATTCACTCACACATTCATACCTTCACTGCCAGAGCCCATGCACTGACAGCGGCACCGCATGACCCCACGAAAGATTCGCAGAGACATGGTCCAGGTGTCTGTGAAAACCTCCCGCACAACCACACGGTGACTAACAGAAATGAAAAGGCAGTAGAAATAGGAAAGGTAAAAAAGAAGGATGTTGGTTTTTTGGAGTGCATAAGAGACACCTCCAGGTAGAAGAAAGTAGAGGAAGGGCTCGCATTGAGCAAAAGCGACAGAGGGAAAGGTGGATAGCAAAGCGCTACTCAACCAGCCAATGTGACTAGTAGCTCGGAATGAGGGAACATCATTCTTATGTGGCAGACGGGTGTTCCGGGACAAGAACAGGTCCACCGAAAGAAAAATAAGGCATAGCGGAGATAGCGGGTTAAGAAAAAAGTATAGTTTTTGGACAAGCGTCCAAGAGAAGGTAGAGAATTGTCCCTATTAAACACAGCGCAGTCTGAAGGACTACCTGCGATATTGATCCGACAAGATAAGATATATCATATGTTGACATTCACTAGACTCTCAAGAGAGTCAGTGCGATCATTTTCCTAACGAGTACATTGACTACGATAAGAAAATCAGACAAAAGTTGACACAACAACTTAAAAGTATCATTACAGATACAGACACACAAAAACAAACTGTTTTAAGGTAGTTTCTCAAAACGGTAGCACCCTAAACACATAAAAATGCCCAATAATAAGCAGTTAAATCAAGATACACTGTCCCCATATGCTAAAACAACCGAGAATATAATAAGATAACAATAAAAAGCAATAGCACCTCACCACAAAGTTCAACAAAAAACAATGAAAAAAAATGTTTATAAGTTATGTTGATTTAATAGAAAAAGAAAGAAATAATGATGTAGTATAATGTAGGCGACTGCAATAATTCAGAAGAAAAACACATGGAATAGGCAATCCTAGTCCTTTGCAACTGCGAATATGAACTATTTCTTACAATGGCATAGGCCGCGTCTCCTATGTGAGCCCAAAGAAGAAAGCATTCACTCAACATCAGCTAAAACCAATCATAAAAATTCAATGAGTTATTTCAACCAAAGTTACGACAATTACCACACAATTAACCTATGTAAGAGAAATACTAAAGACCGAACAATATGCAGTAGTAAAAGTTCGAGGGTTGATTAAATAAAACGACAGGGTTATATTTGGGGGTGTAGAGAATGAAGTGATATATAAGTAACGGTATGGTCAAGGAAAAGTCAACCTGAAGCAAAGGGTTTAAGGTAAATGAGTTAAATGTATAAAACGTAGGTGTATAAGAGAAGGAATAAGTAATTAAAGATACTAATTGATGGTGAAAACAAAAAAATATTAGGTAAATGGTGAGGAGAATAGAACGTGAAAAACTTAATTAGCATTTGGGTCGGCAGAGAATGGCTTAAGGTCTTTAATATGCCACCTGCCTTGGCGTTTTCCTTCAGCATCCTGAAGTTCGTAGATAAGGGACTAATAACACGAGTGACCTTACAAAGAATGAATTTAGGGGCTAATTTTGAAGAAAATTTCTTAGATGCATCCGATAAGACATAGTTCTTTTTCCAAACTTGTTCGCCCAAGGCGAAGGAAATATTTCGTTTACGTAAGTTATAATGGTCCTTGCTCTTTTCGTAAGCTTTTAACAAATTTTTCTAACGTCGTTAAAGATAGAAGGTAATGACTGTTGGTCCTTGTCCCAACGTACTTTATCGTCAAATTCAATTACGTTAGTATCGTCAGGCACTAAACCATAGTAACTCCCATCGATTGGGGTATATCTTCCAAAAACAAGAAAAGACGGAGTGAATTGGGTTGCTTCGTGTTTAGATGTACGCAAAGCTTGAGCAATTTCAAAGATATGTTCATCCCATGTAGTATGGTCTGAATTAATATAGGAAGAGATAGCGGTAATTAACACTCGATTTACTCTCTCGGTAGGGTTTACTTGGGGGTGATATTTTGCGTTAAACCAAATTTTTTGTACTTTATAACTTTTAACGAAATTCTGAAAATCTTTAGAGATAAATTGTGCACCATTGTCACAAAGGATAATCTGGGGGACACCAAAGATAAGAAAGACATTCTGTTCTAGGAATTTAATTATAGCAGCGGAAGTAGCTTTACGTAAGGGTTGCACCATAACAAATTTAGAAAACCAATCGGTAACCACTAAAAGATATTGATTACCTCTTTTCGATCGGGGGAGAGGTCCTAATAAGTCAAGCGATATTAATTGAAAGGGATAAGATACACGCTTAAAGTTACCCATTAAACCAGGACGAGCATCTTGTGAACTCTTATGAGAACCACAAATTTTGCAGCTCTTGATGTAGCGACAAACAGATTGCTTAAGTGTGGGCCAGTAATATAATTCAGATATTTTAGCGAGAGTTTTTGTAACACCAAGGTGTACAGCTATGGGGTCATCGTGACATAATTTGAGCACCTCACTGCGATTTGCAGTGGGCACGACCAGTTTCCATTCAGGTATATTCGATATTTTATGTGGGGACGAAGATGCAAATTTATATAGTCTATTATTAGTTACACGAAAGCTAGGAATTTGTCGGGGTTATCAGAAACTTTTTAATCATATTGAGGTACCAGGTATCCAGAATTAAATTTGGAAGGTTAAGAGAAACAACATCTCGAGATAAGGCATCAGGTACGATATTTAATTTGCCAGGCCTATGCCTAACGTCAAAAGTAAATTGAGATATACGCAAGTTCCATCTTGCCAAACGACCTGCGGGCTGTTTCAAGTTATTAAGCCACGTGAGGGCTGCACAATCAGTGATTACGGTAAAGTGTGTACCTTCGACATATCCTCTAAATTTCTCGATGCCAAAGATAACGCCCAATAGTTCCCGTTCGGTAGCAGAGTATTTTTGTTCGGCAGAAGTTAAGGCACGGCTCGCATAAGCGATTGGATGTTCTAAACCATTGTTTACCTGGAATAACGTTGCACCTAACCCAGTAAGTGAGGCATCGGTTTGTATAAAAAACTTTTCATCGAAATTAGGTGAAATTAAGATAGGTGCTGAAGTGATTAATGTTTTAATTTGTTCGAAAGCCTGTTGGGATTCTAAATTCCACTCGATAGTTTGGGATTTCTTTTATTTTTAATTAAAGCGGTAATGGGGGCAGATATAGTTGAAAGATTGGGTAGAAAGATGCGATAATAGCTAATCATTCCAATTAAGCGTTTGATTTCGGTAACAGTTTTAGGTGTTTTAAATTTAGTAATAGCATCGACTTTAGCAGGATCTGCTCGTAAGCCAGTCCCATCGATAATAAAACGAAGAAATGTGAGGGACGAACAACAAAATTGAGACTTTTCCCAGTTTATCCTAAAACCTGCTGCGCTTAAACGTTCCGCAACCTCATTTAATGTAGCGATATGTTCATCGAAACAACTTGAGATAACTAAGATATCATCTAAAAATACAAAGGCACGTTCCTGGTGTAAGATAGGACCTAACGTTTGATCCATAGTACGTTGTAAAGTTTGTGGAGCGTTACAGAGACCAAATGGCAAAAAATTATATTCGAAAAGACCTCGGCCTGGAACACAAAAAGCAGTTTTTTGACGAGAAGATAAGTCGAGAGGTATCTGATAAAAAGCTTGTCTAAGGTCGATAGATGAGATAAATTTTGCGTTTCGAAGCCGGCTTAAAATCGAGTCAGTTCTAGGTAGAGGGTAAGCGTCAGAAACAGTCACGGAATTCAACTTCCTGCCGTCAAAACAGACACGCCATTCGTCATTCTTTTTCCGAACTAATAATACAGGAGAGGTCCAGGGTGAATTTGAAGGAGAGATAACACCAGATTCTAACATTTTGTCTATTTCAGCATGTAAATGCTTTTGTAATGCAGGCGATAAGGGATATTGACATTGCTTAAAGGGAAGGGCATCACCTGTAGAGATAACGTGTGTCGCAGTCGTAACGCAACCAAGTTCGGAGGTATTAAGTTTGCGAAATTTGTCGATTGTAGCGTTAAGAGTTACATTTTGGGAGTCAGTAAGAGAAATTTTGTTAGATATTCCTGTAGATGCACAAGAATTCGTTTTAATAGAGGTTTGCCATGAAAAATCCTGGAAATAAAGTGACAGATTAAAAGTTTACAGAAATCAACGCCTAGTAGAAAGGATAAGCTAATGCAGGCACAATCAAAAATAAAACATCACGTTCAAGAGATTCTACTCGAATTTTTAACTTAAGGGAACCGGTTACATGTATTTGATTATCGTCAGCTAAATTTATGGAAGTTTTCTCGAGAATAATTTGAATTTTGATATTTTGTTGAGATAATTGATGTAAACCTTCGTTATTTATAAGAGAACATGAAGAACCTGTATCCAATAAAGCAATTACATTTAAGGAACCTATTGAAATAGATAAGTGTGGACGGTTATCGAAGGGTTTTTTAACAAGTTGTGAAACGGCAGCAGTCTTTTATGGTAAAAGGAATTGACGGTTTGTAACCACTCAGACCACTCGGCTGGCGTAGTATAGCATAATTCCTCTAATAAAGGTAAGGCATTTTGTACATTAATAGTAGCGGTATTATTATTAGATAAATTTAATGACGGTACAACGTTAGAAGTAGTTTTATAATTTGAATTTATTGACGTCTGGGTCCGTTGAATGATTGGTGTTGAGGGCGATTTTGGTTTCTTGAGATATTCACACCCTGATTTGAAATATCTCGACGGGAGTTTCCGATACGTTAGGATTACAGTTGGTGCAGTTAGATTTGTAGATATTTGAGCGACCACAACCATAACAAAAAATATTTCTAGGGTATGTGCAGACAGTATAGTTATGTCCACTTCGCTTGCAGTTCCAACAGGTAAGTGAGTTATTAGTTACGGTAGAAGGAACGTTAAGGGTAGATAGTTTACGGAAGCTCGAGCTTGGCAAGCTAAATCAGGTTCTAGAAGACCAGATAGTTTCTCGGGTGGTGGCCGATATTTGTTAATCCTTGACTTCACTTCCTGAAGGAACGACATAAGTGGGCTAACGACGAGATTTGTTGCAATGCCAAACGTTCTGAGAAGTAGGGGTTTAAATTTCTAAGTAATTGATCGATAATTTCGGATTTTGAAGGTTTTTTGTCGAGTCTGCTATATAAAGCTTCTAGTGAGGTAATAAAAGAAACAACATTTTCGTCAGGACCTTGGGTTCGGTTACGTATTTCGTTCCAAAGGTCGTTAACATAGCCATAAGGTAGGAAATCTCGTTTTAAACACGCAACTAACTCCTCCCAGGTAGAAATTTGGTCTCGTATGTTTCTGTACCATACTAACGCTGAGTTTGCGAACAAGTCACCTGCTGAGACAAATAGGTCCTGGTCGGTACACCCGCGAGAGATTTTGAAATCATTTATACGATCAAGAAAGGATGATAAAGAGACCTTCGAATCAAACCCTTCGAAAGTGAGACCCCATTTGTATCCAGGTATAGATTTTCCTACAGGTTTGGGTGAAGCGATTACAAGATTTGAAAAGGGTAACGATATATCTACGTCTGCATTAGGATTAAGTCTTTCCAGAACAATCCCTTCAAGCAATAACACCTCGGACAACAAACTTTGTTTAGCTTGAGTCGCTTGCTCATCGTTATATAAAGATAATAATTCAACACGTTGTTTGACGTGAGTTATTCTCGAAGCCAATCTCCCTAACTCAATATCACTAGCACCAGGATCTGTTCTATTTATAATACCCGATATGTCGTCCAAAGACAATCTAATTTCCGATTTGTTAAGGGGCCAATCGCCAACGGGTTTCTTTAAGATAGCAACGCCTTTCGTTTCCTGAGCCAAAATAGCCCTGAGCTGAGATCTCCTATCATTTTGATTACTAGCTGCGATAATATTCCTACACTCCAGCTCATAAATTAGTTCTAGGGATTTTAAATGAGAAATATTCATTTTGAATTATATTTAAGACACGATATATATATAAGATATGCTATACTGACGCAAATCAGAAAATTTAACCACAAGGTTTTCTTGTAAAGGTAATTAAGATAGTAGTTCAATAAGTAAATCCATAATGCAGTTTTTTTAAAACGTAACATACAAGACAGTGCATTTAAGTTTCTAAAACGGCTTTTAAGGTTAAGAAAACAAACAAAAGTTATATTTTAATAGATAATTTTGTAATAACTATATTTAAAGGTATCTAATCAATGTAAATGCTTATTTGTAATACTTACATGAATAAAAGTACGGTTCCTTAAGTGAGAAAGCTGTTTAAATAACATCTGTTAATACATCGAATGTTTATATAAAAACAAAGGAAAATTCCCCGGTTACTAACCTCCACATTTAATGGGCGCCATTCTTATAGACTATCACTGGTGAAAGTTTATATGGTCGGTAAAACAGTTAACGAAATATTACACTTAGATGGTGGTACATTTATATGGCGATAGATGGTTCTTAAAAGCCTGTAATACAGTTACCAAAGTTCATAAAATACACCGCGCAAGCGCAATAAGGAAAGCGAATGACGTCTCTAGCGGAGGACAACGCGAACCCCTTTTACAGGTTTCACGTGGCCAACCACCATGACGTCATCATTGCCCAAATTATTGCGTCATAACCGGAAATATAAAATTAAATAAACAATTACAAAAGTTCACATTCGTGAACCATTTAAACACGGTATTACTCACGCCGGAAATCCGAACTCGGCGGGGTTGAACCAAAGTTGGCCTCTATCAGGGTTCCATGTCGGAGGGATTAAAGATGGCTGTTTTTCCGGAGCGGCTAGCGGAGCATGTCCCTCAGGGTCGTCTCGGGTCCAGTAGCCGAAGGTTGCTGTAAATTTACCTACGCAGGGAATGACGGAAAAAGGTAGAAGGTACGACAAACAAAGATAATTAAGCAGGGAAACTACATAGGTAAGCTACGATACGTCACCACAAAACCTCCACTTAACTCCACTTCACTCGAAGATCCCCAGAAAACAGCCACGATTCCCAGCGTCACCAAAACTCGACCCCCTCTTTGTCTAGTATTGCCATACCCCTATAGGGATATGCACACTACGCAAACTCACTACTCTGACGTATCGGAAGCTCCGCCTAGTCTATTTAAAAATTCCCGCGTCTCGCGTATTTGAAAATATGGCGGGAAACTTCCGTACAACAACTTAACCTAAATACAATGTTAAAGTGACCCTTGGCACGTAACACCGCAACCACTATTCTAGCGACCTGCTAAAATACTTCAAATCTCAACGCAAATGTGAATTCATCACAATATCAACTCCACTAACACTCACTATAACCAAATAAACTGTGAGCAACTGGCTCACTTACCACACTTTAACTCAACTTGTGCAATTAGCACTTACTCAACTTCACTAACAAAAATGTGAGCAACTGGCTCACTTACTACACTTTAACTCAACTTGTGCAATTTGCACTAACTCAAATTCATTAAGAAAAATGTGAGCATCTGATTCACTCACACACTCCAACTCAGTAGTGAGTAGCTAACTCTACTACTAATTGTGCTTTCGGCACAAACGCAACCAAACTAAACAACGAGTGAGAAACAGGCTCACTTACTATTCCCTAACTACTTAGTGATCGACTGCTCGCGAGCGTCACTAAACTAAATACTCAAAAAAAAATTTTACACTCCACTCAACCAAGCACATGCTGCTGAGCGACCAACTCATAATGAGTCTCGTCTAGACTTACGCATTTCTTGATGGAATGCACTAAATGCGAAAAGAACATACTATGGTCCTTTTGCATACATTATAGAAGACCCGTCCTTAATGGACAAAACCGTCTTTCCTACAAACTTAACAAAAATTTCATCCCAGTTAACACGTTATAGACCTAAAGGATTTCGTCCATCGACATTTTACGAGGCAAACAAAATTTCGTCTGTCAACTACGAAGAAAAACAAAAAATTTTTTAGTGTTAACGGTCCGAACACACAGACACATATACAGGGAAAGGTTTTCTTGAGAACACGGTACGTACGCATGGGCAAGGTGCTTCTTAGATTAGATTGTGTACACAGGTAATGTGTTTCTGACAACACAAAACGTACGCACTGGTAAAGTGATTTTTAATAATACGCTCTTTTACTAACAAGGTTTTTTCATATGTTTTCCAACATTCTTATTCTATTATTTGATATTAAATTGAAATCGTATTCAAAAAAAATTTTAGACGAGGTTCTTCCTCTTATCCTTCTTTACAAAAACAAAAACTAAACGAAACGATAAAAGATATACTTGACTTTAAACTTAAACTTGGGGAGCAACAACTAACTATATTGAAATGGCATCCTCTTGGTCTACTATCGAAAAGGTTTCAGGTCCTTTATATGCCACTTTCCGGCTTTCAAGTACGAAATAATTTATACTTTCAAAAGAAACTAATCTCGACGATAGCTAACAAAAATTAATGTACAGGTACACTCTCTTTAATTTCTAATCAAACTGATGGAATAAGTTATAATCAAGCTGTCCATACAACAAAAAAAATGCTTCAAATCAGCAGTTTCAAAGTTATATAGGGGAATTTCGTATAAAGTGGTCTTTTATCCCACCATATAGCCCAAACTTTGGAGGGTTGTGGGAGAGTAACATAAAGGGGTTTGAATATCATTTAAAAAGGGTAATTAGACTGACTAGATTGACTTATGAGGAATTTAACACGGTCTGTATTCAAATAGAAACCATGTTGAACTCAAGGCCATTGCGTGCCCTTACTGAAGATCCATCAGACTTATCTTGTTTAACGCCAAGCCATTTTTTAATTCGTGGATCTTTAGCTTGTATTCCAGAAGGTAATGTTTCAGACGTGCCAATAAACAAACTTAAATTTTGGAAACTTTGTACGCAATTACAATATAGTTTTTGGAAGGCTTGGTCTAGGGACTATTTAGGCCAGTTGCAAAACAGACCAAAATTTAAGAACGTTATGCCTAATGTAAAAAAAGGTATGTTAGTTCTTATTAAAAATGATAAGTTACCGCCATTAGAGTGGGCGATAGCACGTATAATTAAGGTTATACCAGGTAAAGACAATAAAGTTAGAGTTGTTCACTTAAAACTAAAATGGCACTTTTGTTACTTCAGTGTCTAAAATTGCGATTCTTCCTATTGAATCGGATACTTAGTAATTAGTTTGGTCTGAGTAGATTTTTTGATGTTAATATTTTTAAGGGTTATTACGAGAATTATTATCTTTAGTTCTATTTTTAAGATTTGAATGTTACATACGCCTTTGGTTGTATCTTTAACTTTATTAATTGATTTTTGTAAGTGTTAACTTAGTTACTGTGAAGTGAGTGATTTGGTGCTCGCGGGCAGTTTATGGTAGCGGCGAGCAACCATACCTACATTGTACAAGGAGGAAGGTTGCTTGCGCTAAGAACCGGGCAGTTGTGGTTTGACCATGCTTGTATTCGCACGTTTGTTATGGTAACGGCGGGTCGTGGTTGTATCGCTTCTCGCATTAAAAATTTGTAATATAGTTTTATTTATTGATGCACATGTGTTATGTTGCACGGTAATGTTATATTCAGTTTATTCTTTTTTTAATCAATATACAGTCCACTATAATCGATTTATTTTCAAGCTTTTTTATTTAATTAAGCACAACTGAAATATGGTGAATACGAGCCTATGGAGTCGCTAAATTAAGTGATAAGAATTCGTGTTTATCAAATTCCCAAAATTTTCAATATAACCGTCTCGAAATTCGTCAAATTCGCTCCGATTTACGTGCCGTATATCCGAATGCCTTTCTACCTTTGCGTGTGTGTATGTTTGGAAAACTGTTTGTTTTTAACCAATGATAAAATTCTCTGTCGTGACAAATCCCGCCTAAACTATATTTACTTCTGTCTTATGCATGTCTGCTGTCTCGCTCAAAACCCCACCTGAGTTACAGAAAATCGATATTAATGACAATCATCTCTACTCCACGTGTATACATTACGTGCATTTTCAATCCCAACGCTTTCATATCTGTCTCTATCTGTAGTATGCAACCGATTGTGCATTTCCCTCGCTCTTAAGGTGTTTGTTAGTCTTGTTGTTCAAACCAATCTGACGGTTGAAAATATTTCTATGCAGTCCTATCGTAATACACGCTCGAGTTCGTCGAACGTAACTTATTAAAACGCAGGTGTTTGTTAACTATCGAACGTTTAGCATAACAATTCTTAGACTTTATATTTCTTCGTATTTAATAAAACTGACGTTTGCTTGTTACAACGAATACTTTTGCCTTAGAATTATTGATTTTCTTACCCAAGTGCGTTCCCTTATGTTTACACGTGTTGGATTAAAATAAATTATAATTAATTATGCGTATTCTATTTGCTTTGAAACTGTTTTTCTTTATGTAATTTTAACCTTTCAATTATTAGTTATAAAAATACGTCAATACTTGCCCGTTCTCCCTAAATGGATTGAATAAATTTTACGCGTAAATAATTTGTTCTTTTCTATATACAGGGTTGTTGAAATTTTTTGTTTTCCACTGATTTAACCCTTTGAATCCACAACAATATATATATATATATATATATATATATATATATTGCCGTGGAACCCCTCTAAACCGCCTTGCCTATTTATAAAAAACATTCGAGCCCCAACGTTGGACCGTCATAAGATTGCCGTGGATCTTGGATTAAGAATCGAACCCCCTCTAATTATCAATTTTATAACAAATCCAAAATTTGCACACAATAGAAAATTTACAAAAAAACATTAATTTCTTATTTAGATTCCAGTCTCCTCGGTTGAATTGCTTTCTTCAACTGCTTCCGGCTAGCTCAGTTGGACCTCGTCTTGGATACCTAGATTCACTCTCATATTGTCTATCGTTCACGCACACTCTCAATAAAACCACAAAATAATACAACAATCATACAATATCTATTTTCTACTATTTACACATAAAACTTCAAAATTATATACATCTCAGTGGTCAAGTTACACCTCAATAAATTCTATTTAGTAAAGTCCAGAATTTTAACTAGCAATATTAAACACATTGAATGTAACCTGAGTAAATGGGTCCTGAATAATACCTTTTTTTTCTTTCTGTATTTATAATTAATTTCAATTAGGCAACTCTGGAGTATGGTGAACTCATGATAACCCAGTTAATTATGCTCTTTATTTGGCATTTTCTTATTACAAACACAACAAAAACCCATGTACTTATAACAAAAATATTTAAATTTCTGAGGAATGTTAATCAACTTTATAAACACCTTTAGCTTTATAGTTGAATACCACAATAAAAGCTAGTTATACGTATTACTGCCAATACTTCAAATAATGTAAAATACCATCTTAGTTTATTCTCCCCATCAGAATAACCTTCATAGTTTATCAACAACAACAAATTCTAAAGCGTTACCTGGAATTTCTAGAAGATCTCTGCTCCGTTGATGATGCCGTATAGTTGTTTTGCTTTTATCTGTTGGCCGCCTCTAGCTATTTGTAGTTGAACCCCTCTAAGCTGTGCTGCAAGGCTGTTCATACACGATACCTCCAACTCCAAATCCAATTATGACTCTCCTTTGATAATTTTTTAATTTAATCCACGTTACATAACGTCACTACACGAGCTTGTTAAAAAAATATAAATTGCACCTCAATAAATCTTTGTCTCGGCACTATCCGCATACAAATTATAAGGCTAACTGTAGTATTGAATTTAAAATAATTTTCTATACTTACAAGCTCGTGGTAACTTTCGTACGTAGTCTGAAGCGATCAAAATACTAAGGGACTTTTATACATTTTCAAAAAGTATTTATACAATTTACGATGCCACCTCTCGGCCGCATTTCACCCGAAATCCTTCATTTACAATAATATTTCTTAAAATTCTGGGTTCAACCGCTTTCTAAATCCTTGAAATTCAGCGCGTCGTTACGATATTTTCTAAAAAATTAACATTCAATATTCTCGTGTTTGTCTGATGTACAACTAACGATATCGACCAATAGTCTATGCATTGACGTCTTACAAATCCCGCATATATTAACGTTGTCCCTTGCTTATGCATATTCTACGTCTCTTTCTAACCTTGTGAGTGGTAGAAATCGATATTCCTGTTCATTTGCTATCTAACGCCACGTGGACCTGCCTACGTGCTTTAAATAACCCCTCATTAGCTTTTAATGCGAAAATATCCGACCGTTTGTACAATATACCTAGAATGTTGAGTTTTTCTACACAAAATAAGTGGAAGTTGACATTTAGAAAACATGCAGGTGTTTAATTAACGATCGTTTTAAAATAACGTTTTTAGGATTTCACTTTTTGAAGTATTTCATATAGTAAAGCGTTTTGCCTTGGATATATCGATTTTACACGCTTTTATGGGTTTTAAACATTATATTCATTTGAATTCAACGCAATTAAATTAAATAATTATTTCCATTGGCTTATGCAATTTATTTTCTTTACGCAGCTATTAAATTCTTAACCCTAATTATAAAATAATGGTAATACTTGATGCTTTAAATTGACTAAAATGAGATAAATTTCGCACATGAATTTTGGTTGTTTCCTTTATACAGGATGTTTTGAAATTGCTTTGTATATATTTACTTTTAACCCTTTAAAACCACTATATATATATATATATATATATATATATATATATATATATATATATAGTTATTAAGATGAAATGAAAACCCAACTTTGTATTTAAAATTGAATTACCATTTCAAATCGAACTAGTAATTGAAAACCACTAAAATAACGGCTACAGCAGGACTTGAACCTGCAACCTCTGATTTTCCGGATAAGTGCTCTAACCAATTGAGCTATCTAGCCTAATTGTTTAGATGATGTTATACTTAATACTGCTGAAGCTTGGCTCTTGTTAACGATTTTCAATTACGTCTTGCATTTAAGGAAATTGAATCTAGTTATATACATAATTCATGTACTAGAGCACTGATCCGGAAAATCAGAGGTTGCAGGTTCAAGTCCTGCTGTAGCCGTTCTTTTAGTGGTAAATCAATTTTAAATACAAAGTTGGATTTTCATTTTATCTTAATAACTATTAATATATATTAAGCATTCATTTGCATTCCAAATGTGGATAATTCTTCTCTATTAATATATATATATATATATATATATATATATATATTGAGTACCTCAAAATTTTGATTGTTAGATATAAAATGGGTACATCATCTGCATATGCCGTAACGGTTAACATGCTGCTTGGGACAGTAGGTGGGGGATATCCAGTTAATAAACGTCTGCAAGTAGCCAAAAAAGGTTTTTTTATGATCGATGTTTGCTCGTTTACTTCCATAGTCAATACCTTACGATATACGTCAGCACGTTCAAAACTGCACGAATTCGCAAGGGTTGCGAGGCCTGTAAATCATTATCGGTGATACTTGTGTTAGTCTTACGAGGTATAGTTTCAATTTATTTCTTGCCAGCATGATCGGCTACAATTTTGTTAGTTTTAGATGATGCTTGTATATGGCTACAATGGTGATTAGAGATATGTGATATCAATTTACTATTTTGAGAAATAATATTAGTTTGAAGGGAAACTTCCATCATAGGCTCGTTTTGCTTATTTATAGGTTTGGATTTCCCGAACTCCAATTGTATTATGCTTTTGTATGTGTGGTCTCTGTCTAACTCGGGATCGTTAAAATATTTTTGCAATATACTCTTATTAGATTAACACTTACTGTTAGAGTTAATTGAATAATCCGTGAGTTCTTTAATATTCTCAATTGAACCAGTAAACTTTAAGGAAGGCTTTCCTTAAAATGATGGAACGTAAATATCTTCCGACTATGCTAGGGGACTATTCCTTGGGTAGAGCTTATGAGGATTGGTCGTGGTTTTTACAAAACATTATTTGCTTACTATGGCTTAATTCATACCAAAATAATGGTTTAGTGAGGACGTCACCAAGTCATTAAATTTTGAACAGAGGTTTTTTCTAAGGAGGACTTCTGAGTCCATAGAAAAGAATTTCGTATTAAAGGAAATTGAATTAAATTAACAAGGTAAGGACTCAAGAGGTATACTCTTGCTACATCATAAAAAAAGCTGAAAGGATTAATTATGCACACAATTTTATAGACATAAATAATATTAGGTATCAAATTCTGAAAGAGCAATTAGAGCTTTTTTGTTAAATAGAAGCTACAAATATCATTATCTTGAAGGTATTTATGCCTTTTGTTCCTTGACCTAGTTACACTATTTCTGAACTCAACAATTAATTAAGAGAATTAAATGGTGATTCTCTAATCGAAAGTTATTTCGTGATAAAATTGTATTTACAAAATTTACATTTCAAAAGCGTTACTATAACTTCATCTACACAGAGGTAGAACTATGAATTTGAATGAAATATCAAATACGTTAAGCGTTTTTTTACTACAAAATTAACTCAAATCAATACCAAAAATATCAGATCTGTTATTCGGTTTACAAGTGTATCTGAAAATATCGAAAATATCTAATAATTCAATGTTCAAAAGCTTTAACTATAATTACACATAAATGAAACCTTAATCAGAACTCAATAGAGTTGCTTAATTTCGTTAAAAATAATAACTGTTACTACACTGCATTTATATTGGCAATAAAAAGATTATCAAAGTCCTTTCTAGTTTGTTAAACAAAATAATAGTTATAGGTCATCACAAAGTTATTTTTCTGGTGTAGCCTTGTATCAAAGTTCGCCAACTGTGAACGTCATGTAAGAATAATATAAATCTCTTACCTCGTTTCAACAGGTTTTTGTTTGTGTAACAGCGTTACATCGTGTTAGAGCAGATGTATATACATACGGTTCCTGGACAAACAAATGACGTCGCCTTCACGTGTTGTACTGCAAATAACCAGTTGCGTGTTTCTTGTACCCAACCATATTAACTTAAAGAGTATTACTTATACGCAATAACGCAACTAACCAAAATTCATTCTAACGGTTATCACAAAAATGCAAAACTTTGATGTACTATTATATTTATATCAATACCAAAATAATTATCTTGCGTGTAATTATACACCATTACTGTTAATTATTGTACGTTAGATTGAAACCCAAAGATTGGTATCTAAATTGAAGAACATTCCGGCGAAATTTCAAATAAACAGTTTCATCGCAGAACATTTTATTAAATCCACTTATTATGGTAAAGTTGAAGGACGTTCATGTTAGAGCAATATTTCTTATCGCCACTTTGGAATAATTGAATTGTAAGCCCGATAATCGTAAACGCAAGGAAAAGATGCATATAATCATACAACACAAAATTTAAACGGGCTAGTTTTTAGAAAACCAGATAAAACGGGATCAGACTAAACAAAGGAATATACAAAAAGAATATACAAGAGAGCGCTACAACAAAATTATTTAGTTTGTGTAGAAGATTATATCTAATTGCTTACCATTATTAAAAACACTATATCAAGTGTTTATTACACTTGAGTTTTCACAAGAGCGTAAAACCACACGCAAATTACTCGCTAGAACTTTGAGGTTCCTCGTAATACCTTCGTGCCAAGAGTTCTAGCCAGAATGCTTGTTTACACGTTGCGCATTAAATATCAAAGGTGTTTGGCACTGAAATATTTCTACAAATAGTTAACGCCTGGTGTTAGCAACCAAACTAGCGTCTCTGTATTGTGGTTAGACCACATGATCTCAATACGGATATTTATTTAATTACCGACGTTTACTGGTTTAATTGAACAGACAAAAAGATGTATTTAGCTAATAATTTATTGGTGCATTGCAGTGGTCAAAAAAATAGTTACAATACTTTTGTTCATGTTTCGACTTTTTGTCAGTCCACTTGATTAATAAACCCAAGCTGCTGAATGATTTTGTCATGTAACGGTTCCTGTCTATGTCGTTTGTTCATTTTACGTTTCGAAGGCTCCTTAAATAATATTCCATTTGATGATTGGGTTCGAGCCCTTTGCTAGCATAATTTAAACTTTTTAGGTGGTTTTATGTTAGTAAGATTGATTTCATTTTCATTTTGCAAGGTATAAGTACGATTTCGAGTGGAATAGTAAGTCGTTGTATTAGGAAACATATTTGCATCGCCTAAAGATTCTCTATAAGCACAATATAACTATATTCCATTTCTCCCAGAGGGTTTAATGTTCCTATGGTGACTGTTCTACTATACTTACAGACTTGTGTGGAGGCATACGAACGCTTAGTGATACACTACATTTTATTTTTTTATGTATTTTTGCCTTCCTGCAATCGCTAATTGCACTATCAATAACGGCATAAAATTGTCTTTTATAATGCACCAGGCGCGAACCGTGCTTGTCGAGGTGATAAACCAATAAATGTTGCATTTTCGTTCGATGTACGCTTACAACTACATTTAACAAAATATTCTGAAGACTAGATGCTAATGGCTCTATAAGTCGTGATTTTAAATTTTGTATGACTTTATGAATATCGCTACAAGCTCCAAACCTTCTAAATTACTTCGTTGGTTGATCACTAAATTTTTTAATTATTATAAGATCGTCCATACAATAGGGATAATTTTTACGGTTTAAATGGAATGGAGCTTTTATCTTTGCCATCAAGTATAGTTCACACTGCAACTTCGTGTCTGTTGCCAGTTACATACCAACATTCGGTAGTACGCATTTTCTGCAATTTTTGGAATATTATTTATAGTTAGAATTCGTTGTGTTACAATTTTCATCCAATTTATTCTGTTGATCTGCAACTTTTGCAAGTACGTTCAGTCTATCATTTGATTTGGTTTTATTTCAAAAGGACTATTAAATGTGACGACCAAGTGGATATGTTTAACATCAAGTAGTGTGTTAACATTGTCATGCGCTTCTTGAAGTTACCCAGTAGTTGTTTTGAAGCAAATGTTAGATTTCTTGGCGTACGAACTTGACTTTATGCCAGAGTGTAGGCCGTGACTCAACTTTCCATATGGATATATTATGCTTACTGTCCTAAAATGTAACTGGTACAATATCTTTAATACTTTCAACAGCATTTACGTTAGTTGTCTCTTTGAAAAATGTTTCTTCGTTCAACAACATATAAATGTCCTCGTATAAAAAAACCCAGGAAGCGCTTTGAAATGCAGCTCGGGGTGAAATCAATTTATTTCGAACTTCTTGAATTATTTTATCTGGGATTGTGTGGAAGCGTTAATTTCATCAATGTTACTATTTGCGATGCAAATTCATCGTTCTCGTTAGCAGTTGTTTCATGTTACACAGGCAAAAGCGGCTCAAATCCTTTGTTATTTATCTTATTATAAAACATTTTAGAGATCGTGGTATTAAAGTGTAATTTTGGCAGCTCGAGGAAAGCTCTACTCTCATAATCTTTCAATCGCCTTGCCTTGAACACGAATACAATTTACTATCTTGAGTAACTTCAATTTCATATCTTCAACGCTGGACACCATCGAGAACTAATCTTCTTTGTCCATTAGCTCAATCCGTTTGTATTGGCATTTATTCTCCTCCATCTTCTCGTTCTCGGATAAAGTTGCAGCTTCTTCAGTAAGGAAAACAACTTCTTCTAAAATAAAATCTTGGCAATACGCTTTTAAATCCATCGTGCTAACGATATTATCATTCAGATCTATATTAGTATCACTCGAGTCACACCAAGGTCGCTCAGGTAAATAGGTACAAAACGTCCTGCATTTTCATTCAAAGAACAACACTGTTTAATGTGTTTAATATTTTAGGTGTACAATTTAGTTGTATCGGTTTTAAACGAACCATTACCAAGACCACGATGCCCGCTATCGACATTTTTCCGAGGTGGTAATTGGATAATTTCTTCGGCATCTAAATTAGTCAGTCCTTCTACATGTGTTTTACCGAGTTTTGTTACAGTTTCAAATGCGTTCCCACTAACGTCGTGCTTAGACGATCTGACACTCTCAGGTTTTTCGTCTCCAGATTTTAAAACTGACAGGTGCTCAGTAGCACTCAGTAGCAACTCCAAGCATACGCACGTCATTGTTGTGAGACGCAATTAGATTAATTTTCGACTGTGATGCTGCTTTGGTGCATTTAGGTTTACGTTTGCTCTTCTATTCATGTGCTTTCGGAACCAAAACAAGGCTATCTACGGAAGAACAGGAAAAGGCCTTTGCAAGCGTACTTTAGAACATAGTTTCAACAATTTTGCCGAGGTTTATGTCAATTTTTTCATAAAGATAATCGGCTTGTGTTTCTTTAGAATGAGTTTCGGAAATTGTCGTGGATACCTCTTTTCGTGATGAAAACAGTTGAATTCTTTATTAACGTCATTGATGTTATTAGTTACCGCTTTAATGAAAGGCGTTTCAGAGTCTTTATTTGTGGAGGCAGGCGAAAATGGAACTTCAGAGGTATCTTTCGGTTCAGACTGATCCATACCATCTCGTGGTCAAGGCGATGAATGTATAATTTCTCCTCGTCCTATGTTGATCATCTCATCCGTGTTTACAGTACTATTATCTTTTAAAATCGTTTTAGTGTGTAAAGTACTTTTTGAATGGTGTTTCATGGTCTTTCTTTGTGGAGTCTATTATTATGAAATGTACTAAACAATATGTTTTACAAGTAAGTGCATATAAAACACTAAAAATCAGGCATCTGTCAGTCTAACAGTTAGCCTGACATATGCAAAATATCACTTGTCAGTTTTTCTATTTAGATATAAAGTAAATTTTTTAAAACAACAATACGAAGTTCAATACTAACTATACAAAAATAGTTTTAACACATATTCATTGTCCTATCGGTAATAAACACTTGCTTTAAATACTCAAAATCGCAAGTGCGTGTGGTGTGTTATTATTATTATTATTATTTATTAAAACATTCGATATACAGTCACATTAACTAAAATATATCATACATTAATTTTGACACATTATAGTACTATGATGTACATACATTAGCACTTAGAAAACATTAGTGTTGCAATCTGTAAATGAAATATTCATTATCTTCTTTTCGTTTTTAGTATTTACAGAATTTGAAAAAGAAGGTTTGTTAAATAAGTCGGAAATTGAACAATTAACTATGGAAAAAGTTACTAAATAATAAAATCTTTGTACCTATTTTATATAGCACATTTTCTATACACCATATTTTTTCAAATTCATCGATTTTATCTTTTCCAAGTGCTCATGAGAAATGGATAAAAAATAATTGTTTTAGTTTTTTTACAAAGGCATTTATGTAATTGGATATGGGATCACCAATTTCCATGGAAATGGTTACTGTGTTCTAAATTGTCTATTTGCCTAAATTCAGAAGTAAAGTAACAAGAAAAAAATTTGTTTCTCCTGAGAAGCCAGTACATAAATGTTTCAAGTTTATGTCACATTCCCTTAACTATTTTGTTACTGCACAATCAATAATAATGAACCGCGAGGTTCCTATTGTATCTGGACAATAGGGACAGCTGTCAGAGTTTCTTAAACCTGCGCATTTTAAGAATACAGCGTCTGCTAGACATTCTGTTACGTTCAGCTCCTGTCTCTTATAAAATCTGCTCAATTATAGTTCACTAGCACGTTAACGCTGTTTACAAATCCGTAATACGTGATAACTAAGTAAACCATACTACTCCATACATATACTGAAAACTTGTGATTGTTTTGATCAAAGCAACTACTTGTCATTTTTGCTAGTTTTAAAAAGTTGTCAAAAAATAGAGATTGTGTCAAGCATTTCGAATTTTGCTGTTTTTCCCGTTGTACTTGACTACTAAAAGCAAATACACAGTTCTTCGTAACATTTTCGAAGATTTAAACGAATAACCAAACGCAATACACACTTTGCATATACTACCTATTTGTGTGCGATTGCTAGGTTCTTGTTGGGTATAGGTGGATTCCGTTGTTGCTGAGACGTGAACCTTTCATCTCGCTGATATACCTACTATTGCTTTTGGGAGTCTAATCTACGCTTTGCTGTCCGTCCTATGCTGTACATGTACTGGAGGATTAGCCTATTATTCAGATAAGTTTTTCTTATTTTCTGTTTACTTTGGACTAGTCATTTAACAAGTAAGAGGTCGATAAAGATTGTATGAGCCTCGTGTAGACAAATCCGTATTTTCTAACGTATTAACCTCATGACCATTGGTATCCGTAATTATTGTACGAGTAAATGCAGTAAATATAGAGGTATTAAAGGTATTTCTTTGCAAAGGAATATATCTCGGTATTCGAAACATAAGTCTTTAAATACTTTCACATCTTCGTTATTAACGTCGTTATTAAAACGAATGTTAATTAAATTTTCTTTTTTAACATCCTGCCGTCTTCTGCATATTCTTCTTGCATATTCTTCGTCGATTTCCTTCTCGCTAAAGTTTACTTCTTCTACGTCTATTGGGTATGTCAACGATAGTTCTATGGGGTAATCGTTTGAGTTTAAAATTGTTGTGATGGCGTAATTGTCTTTTATTTGTACTAATGCTGCGGGTGTTTCTACAACGGGTTGAAATGTCATGTGGTTTATAACTCCTACGTCGTCTTTTGAATTTACTAAAAGTTTTATTCGTTGTTCTGTTTTAGGTTTGATGCTGTATTTTTGCTCGGTTTGGGTATTATTGTTTTGGAATTTAATCGGAATTTGTCAGTGTTTCGTTCTTCATAGTCAGTTTTTTTTATATCAATGTTTGCTCCTAATTTTCTTAGAAGAACCATGCCTATTAATCCGTCGTATTTGTCGTTAAATTCAAAGATGCAAAATTTATGTTTCATATTTTCGGTAAAAGTTTTTGGTAGGGGTATGTTGGCTATAAATTAGCCTAATGTCTTTTTTGTGGGCTGTCTTGATTTTAAAAGGTTCTCTTTCTACAAAATCTAAATAATGTTTCAGTACGGTTCTGGGGCTAATTAAACGTATTGAAGATCCGGGATCGATTAGTAATTTAAGTTCTGCGTGAGGTATTTCTGTATAAGGTAAAATTTGTTGATTGATGTTATTTAAATTAATTACGTTTAGTCGTATTTGCATTGGTCTAACTGAAAATTTGAGCACGCGTTTTCTTCGTCGTCTTCTTGGTAATTTTCATAAGGGTTGTTGCATTCGTAGTTTGTTTCATCGTCCCTACCAAAGTGACGTCATTATTCGCGTCCGGTTGTCAAAATCTTCTATTTCTTGGTGAAATAGTTCTTCGGAAGTAAAGTTTCGTTTTTGATTTGGTCTGATTTGCGATATTTTAGTATTTTGTCTAGTGTTACCAAAGTAGTTGGTTTGCAATAACTGTTGGGGTTGTTGTTGTAATTTGCCATAGGTGCGTTTCGGTTGGGGTTTGCGCCAAATGTTTGCCTTGGTTGATTTACGTTTTTATTAACCTTTGGTGTAAATATGGGTTTTGTGAAATTTGAATTTGGTCTTGGAAATTGTCTAAATTGGTTGGGGAAATTTGTGTCATTAAAGTTTGGGTTGCTAATTCCTGGTTGATTCATTTGTGCGTTAAATGATGTAAATTTCGGTTGTTTGGTTTTTGTCTCGCGACTTGTATAGTTATCATCGGTACGTACTTTTTGTTTGCGTTAGGGTTATACAGTTTATTTCTATAGTGCATAACGTTTTCTTTCTTTACAATCATGTCCGTTGCTTCTTTTACATTTTGGTGATGTTAAAATCTTATTTTGTCCGACAACCGTTCAGGCAAGGCATTGATATATGTGTTCTAAGCCATTTCGTCGTACATTTTCGTTTTCAATAATGTTATGTTTCGATCGGGTTCTCCAATTTTTAGCTTTGTCAAGATTAAACTTCGTACGTTTTGATATTTCATACCGAATTGATAGGGTGATTGGTTATATTTCATCCGTAGGTTTATTAAATCGCGGACCAGACATTTGGTGTTCTTTCGGTCGCCGAATTATGCAATCGATACGCGTTTAAAATCGTCCTATTCGATTAAATCGTCGCGATTGGCAATCAAGGTTGATGCTCTGCCGATCAGCTTACGTATTATCAGACTTAAAAGTAAAACGTTGCGTTTGCTGTCGCCGATTTTATAAAAAGATTTTAAAATACCTCGCAAGCGGTGACGAAGATATCTAATAATGCTTGATTTCCGTCGTATACAGAAATGGACTCAAGGTAAAGTTTCATATCAGACTTCATTGTTTCTATTAATTCATAGTTACTTCAGTCGAGTTTGTATTATCTTTGTATAAACTGAGAGTTACTTTTTAGTATAGTTTGTATATAGCTTTTTAAAGAAGTGGTTTATTTACATTAAAACATTCTGTTTGGTAATTGTCTCATCAATTAATGCCGAGTTAAAGTGTATATTTATAACTTTGCAAAGATTACAATTGATGCGAATTGAATTTCAAATTTTCTGAATATTTTCTCGCAAGATCTGTGTTATAGTTATATGCTTTCGTTTAGACTTGTGCTGAGTAATTATTTCGTTATGTGTTACAATAATAAAGTACATAAAATGCATTTTTATAATTATACACTTTCATTAATTTGTTGCACTGAAAGTGTTTAATTATAGAAAATGTTATGAGAATCGAGTTTGAATAAATCGTTTTCGTAATAATTGCCGTAATAAAAAAATTGCCTTCTAATTATACCTTAAAACTTTAGACTTGCTGAGTAATTCGTTACATTTATCGTAATAATTGTAACAATTGTGCTTATAAATGCCTTTTTATAGTTCTTTTGTTGAAATAAGTTTCCTGAGTAAATTCTTTTCAGAAATGACAAAATTGCTTCTAATACAAAAAGTAAACGTGATAGAGTAATTAGTGGAGCAGGTGTAAGCAAAAAAGTGGATCCGGCGATAATTCTAGTGTAAAGGACGAGAGTCATTGGAATGACTTCAATGATGTCGATGGCAACGACGCTACTGTAAATTTCGACAGATTAACATTAAAGAAAAGGTGAAAAGGCGCAGAACGTTGAACAATATCGTGTGGGTCAATTTGAAATCGGCTTTCGCCCGCAGGATACGTTCGAGTACTGTGGTCAATTTATATCACATAGATCCAATGCAATTTTTAGAAGATTCATTCGCCCTAATAGAGCGACGCTTAAGAAAATGTTGAGAAAATTCGGTTCTCTTAAAATTGATTTCGTGTTAAACGGCGAATATATGAAACTTTTCATGGTCGACGACGGTAAATCCAAGAACTTCGACTCTCGAGGCTTGAGAATTGCCAACAAAGGCTATACCGAAGTTAAGCACGATGCCGTTCTATGTGGATGCAAAAATATAAAATCTTATAGAAGGTGCCGCCATTTAACGTGACAACGTGATCATGCGAGATGTATTGCAATCGGTCGTTCTAGTCTTAAACGAAGTCATTTTTAACACGAACTTCCTGATTTCAAACTACTTGAAATTAGGCGGGGTCTAGACGTCTGCTGAAGAGGATTTACAATTTCACAAAATTCATACCGACGCTATAAGACATCTGCACGTGCTATTAGAGCAAGATATAGCTTCACCGTCTAACTTTCATCCTCATGTCAAACCCTAAAAATGCCCAAGAAACATAATGATAAGGAAATATTAATTGATGAACAGCCCAGAGGGGCTACAGTAAATTTCTCACGTCGAAGAACGATTACCAAATTGTATCACGACATATTCCAAGCCGATATTTTTTAATCGAAATATAATGAAGGCCATAAGTATATTCTACTCGTGATCGATTGTTATTCGAAATATTTATGGACGAGATCATTTAAATCCAAGAATGGCTATGAAGTCACACCTGCTGTGCGCGAGATTTTAGATGAAATTAAAAGATCGCGACCGCCTTTACTAGGGATAGTCTTGGGCCGGGCCGGGCCGGGCTTTAATAAGCCCGGCTCGGCCCGACGCAAAAGGTAACCGGCCGGCCGAGGCCCGGCCCGAAATGAAAATTGTCGGCCCGTCCCGGCGGGCCGGGCAGGGCCGGCCCGAAATGAAAATTGTCGGCCCGTCCCGGCGGGCCGGGCCGGGCCGACCCGAAATTTCGGGCCGGCCCGACTTTATTCGGCGAATGAGAAGATAATTTTTCTGTTGTGTTAAGATAGGGCTGGTCCTAATTCAAAACGCGACAGACGTATTTTCCATCTGTAAAATACGTCCGTCACGTTTTGAATTAGGACCGGCCCTATATAATTTCAATGTAAAATACTTGTGGGCACGTTTTGAATTAGGATCGGTTTTATATTACTTTCAATGAAACACACGTATGTTGAAAATGTAAGTGCAGAGAAAAATGTGTGTAGCTGTTTTGAATTCGGTTTTCTAGCGAGAAGTTACACGTGCACCGTTTTGAATTAGGATCGGCGTTATATACTTTTAATGTAAAATGTGAAAATCTGAATTCTTTTCAAATGTAAAATACTTCGTGGACACGTTTTGAATTAGGATCGGCTTTATATTACTTTCAATGGAACATATTTCAAAACACACGTATATTGAAAAATGTAAGTGCAGAGAAAATGTGTGTAGATGTTTTAAATTTGGTTTTCTAGCGAGACAGTATGACAGATGCAAAATATCGCATTCAAGTCAATTGTGTTTTAATTAAAGTGGATTCTGATTTATGTTTAGAGGCTGCAAATACACATGGGCCGGTTTCAATTCAAAATGTGTTCACTCTTGTGATAGGTTGAAAAGTGGGTTGGCAAAGTACGCAGATGGTGGTAATCTGCTATATAAGGAGATTGCTCCTAATATTAATTTAATTAGTCGAAGTTTACTGCATATATTTACATACAAACATGTATATAATTGATATTCAGGATTTAAATACAAGAAAAACGAGTTTGTGTGTAAAGAAATTGCGGTTTTGGACTTGTTGAAAGGTGATGTTTGGCATCAAATTTTTAAACTGCCAATGCAGTCCAGTTGTTTGAGTCAAGATCATATAAAACATAACGACTGGGTGACAAGGAATATTCATGGTCTTTCTTGGGATGAATCTTCAACGGCTGGAATGGTGTCATCATATATAGCGCTTTATTTGAAGCAAATTATCCGACCCGGTGAAGAAGTATTTGTGAAGGGTCTAGAAAAGAAGAAATTGATTGAAACATAATGCAAAACTTTGTAACTGATATGCTTGCACTAGGTTGTCCTAAGCTATCGGAGTTAAAAATCAACAATCGTTTAAAATATAACATCCATTGTTGTAGACACAGCAATAATAATTTGCAATGCGCAAAACAAAATACCTTTTATTAAAAGAATGGCTTGATAATAATAAAAACAATAGAAAGATTTTGTCTGTATTATTTATTTTAATATAATTTACAATGTTAGCCTTACAAAATTCCTTTATAATAATAATAAAAACAATAGAAAGATTTTGTCTGTATTATTTATTTTAATATAATTTTACAATGTTAGCCTTATTAACTATTATTATAACAACTTCTAGCAAACATTATTTTTATCGATCCAGCTATTGTGTACGTTAGAGAAGCCTAACCATTTTACAAATACTTTATTTCCACTCTTTCTTAGGACTTTTCTACCAGGTAAATTCCTGGATGTTTAACCTTTGCAACTCAGTTTCATAAAATGCACCTTTGATTTCTTTCTCATCTTGATCTTCTAATATATATGTTGTAGGATTGGTTACGTTTACCTTTTAATCTTAAAAATTTCATTTGACCAGTTTGGCGTGTAACCTTTCGTAAATGCTTCCCTGTGTTTACTAATCCTCACACTGTTTTTAATTGAATATTTTGGTATTTTGGTTGCAAGTTTGATGTGGGTAAATGATGATTTAAGAATAGTTTTTTCATTTGAGTTATCCACTTTTACAGGTTTGACTCCGATAGTATTGTGAACTGTATTGTTGTATTGTTTCACAATATCGCTTAAATTTTTTATCCAATTGTAAGAACCGTTCAGGTTAAACAAGCGCCACATTTTTCCCGTTAAAGTTCTAATTACACGTTCCACGATGCATACTTTCTTTGTAGAAAAAACACTATAACGGTTTATGCCATATGTCTGCATTAAGGATTGAAAGTGTTTGTTATAATATTCTTTACCAAAATCAGACTGC